>OU015501.1:116200783-116228283 GCA_907164885.2 Dolomedes plantarius | reverse complement strand
GTCTTCAGCCGGAAGAACTATATTTATACGTTTGAAAGTACTTGCTATATTGAATTTTTGCTGAGAACTTTAAAATAAAACTTCCATCTATTGATTTAACGTGTGATTTGATCCGTGATTCATGTGTGATTAAAAATATGACCACTAAGGCAATCCATCCTTTCTTTCATTATTTTAAGCATGGGATTTAAGAACGAGATAAAGCATAGTTCCATGCATAATTTACATTACGCATTTTACAATAAGTTATAGTATCAGATACTGAAAAGTTTAGTTGAGCTACATGTAACTTTCACAAATAAATCATTGTGGTAAAGTTTTAACTAAACTTATAAGAGCTTTGCAAGAAATCAACATATTCTAGACTAAAACATGATTTTTAAATAAATCAGAATATTTCTCCACTGCAGTTAGCTTATTTACATGTTATACACACAAGAAATAAAATCAAATACAATTGCAAAAATATTTATGATGAATGTCAATGAGATTTTATGTTTATTTGATTGATTTTGTTGTTTAAGAAATTAAAATGCCTAATTAGATAAAAATAACATACAACATTATTACTTATACATCATTCGAAAGAGCTTTTAAACTTATGTCAAGAGTAGAAACAAAATATTTTAAAAGATATATATTGGCAATTTCCTTTCTTATAAGATAAAAAAAAGCATGACAATAATGTTAATACAACCAAGAAAAGGGAAGTATGTAATTTCATGTTTTAAGTTCGATGCATTTATAGCATATAGTTGATTTTAAAATCTCCTTTGTAAATATTGGAGTAGGCACTACTTTTATCAATTTAGAATTTTACTTTATTTACAAAATGCCACAGTTTCATTTTTGTAAATGCATAATGTTATAAGTGTATACTTACAAAAAGTTCTTTAATAATTTTCGTGCTTTACCAAAGAAAACATGGTAACGCAAGCGTAAATAATTCATACTGATCATATTTTAATGAAAAAATATTAATTTTTACGCAGTGTATATACAAAACAGCTTCAGAAAAGTACAAATTTTTCAGAATACTTTTGCAAAAGCTAAATTATCTTTATTGGAATTAAATGAAATAAAATGCACTTTTATAATTTTAAAAATCATTTCCATGAATCTATTCAAATATACAATGTAATGAAAATGGTTGTTTAGAGCGCAAAATTAAATATGCTAATTTCCTTCTTAATATGTAAATGTACAAACCGAAAATCTCGTACACTTCCCATAGTAAAGCGATATCGTAATTTTACATTTCGAAGGTTTTTTTAATTTCATGAAAATGAATAAAAATATTTTTTTCTGTTTAGAGTAGCAGCCTTATTTTATATCAATATTATTTTTTCCGTTATTGATCATTATAAAAATTATGATGTGGGGGAAAATTTATTTTCAATAGAACCACTAAAACCATAGAAAACCAAACGAAAGGATGTTAAAGGTTAATTAAAAGTTATATTGATCCAAAGGAAATTAATTTTCATGATTAACTATCAAGGTTTCCCCCCAAAAAATTAAACAGGATAAGTATTATGATAGAGATGATATATATATATATATATATATATATATATATATATATATATATATATATATATATCAAAGAATAGAAGTATCTCGAGTCAAATCTCAAATTTAAAACTTGAAATTATCGCAGCATATAGATATCTCCATTATAAGCTTTCAAAAAGAAGATATAAGCTTTCAAAAAGAAGAAAACCTTAGGCAATGCTAGCATAAAAGTTCAAGATTAGATTTTGCATTTATATTCGACATCAGTTTAATTTACAACTTTCAAGTTTTGTCAAAATAACAAATCAGATGTGCCTATCAATCTCTCTGGAACTAGTTTAAAGAAATCACAATTTATAAATCTCAAAACACTGATATTAGTAAATGGCTTCCGAATGCTATTCGATGTTGATCATTCTTATACTTAATATTTGCAGCCATTGATAAAGGGCATAATGTTATTTATGTTGCAGATTAACAATGAATTTAAGGTAATTATTTATTTTCTAGTGTCTAATGACTCCATAATGTCTTAGAAAAAAATGATAAAATCATGAGCATTCACTTTTAAGAAACATCTCACTTGTTTGGATAGCTTGTAAAGCATTGAACATGTTAATGCCATTTTGTTGTAATTTTTCGACTCAGTACCTAAATCCGGGAATCTCTTCAAGTCACTTACGGATCATTAGCCCATCACTGCTTGCACGCTAATAGCTCCCAAGGTCTTAATGAGAAATTGAACATCTTTGTAAATCCACAAGTTTGAGACGTCCACAGCCTAAGCTTATACGGCAAAAATCACTGATGCCTGGTTGTCTTGACAGCATTCCGCTCAGTCGGGACCCATACCACCCGCATGGACGAGAACATTACACTCACCACCAAGCCAAAACCTAACAATTTATACCACTACTAGAACGTAACCCGTCATTTTGACGTCATAATACTAATAATGACGTCATAATGGAAAAAGTATATGAAAGTTAAAAAATATCCCGAATTATCTAACAATATTGCATTTAATCCACAACTTGTAAAAGCAAACCCTTTCATTATTTTTTATTTATTTAGTTTTTCATGCGATTGGAGTAGTAGACTGCCATCCAGTTTTTTACAGTTCGCTACGTGATATGAATACTTGAGCTACTTGATTCATTCACATTCAAGTTTGTTTACTTTCAGAATTCATCACAAAAGTAAACAGATTTTTAAAAACTGTTAAATATACAGCTAAAAGCATCCAATTTATTTTAGTTCTGAATGTTTTATAGAAAAATAGGCTGAACAAACGTGATTTGATGGAGACGATATTAGTTTTTAGGTAAGAAAAAATTCTGATCCACATCTGAAATTGAAATTAAGCCTAACCGGATGTTTGTTTACTGAGGGCTTCAATTGAAAGATGAGTACAGCCCGGAAGTGTTATACAGAGACAACGGCTATCATATATATAATTTAAATTAATTAACCTGTCTATCCGATAACACTGCGGAACTTATCTAAAAGCCACGCGTAAGACAATTTATTACTTTTAGTGCATTTATCCTACCTTATTTACAATCACTGCTTGTGTCCCAAATCCGCTCCCTGTTGCCCTTTTATCTTTTATTTAATATATTCTTACATGAAGCCGTACATGTACTTGCTATTTTACATTAATTTCATTATGCCTTTTTATATACATATTTGCAATCAGGTATAATCCAGTATAGTACATAATGCCAACTATTAAATTGCCTTTACATATACCATCAGAGTAAAATCTTTGAATCCATGCCTTTGCTAAGTGCTACTTGATAATAAACAGAAGCACAAGCATTCAAAGACAGTACAAAACTCTTGTCTATGCTTTATAAAATACGTTAGAAGTCGAGAAGGAAAAATTACATATATATATATATATATATATATATATATATATATATATATATATATATATATATATATTATATAACAGAAGTTTAATGACTTATATATATATATTATAAATGACAGAAGGTTAATGACTTTATTATGTGGTTAACTCTTGTCTATGCTTTATAAAATACGTTAGAAGTCGAGAAGGAAAAATTACATATATATATATATATATATATATATAGATATATATATATATATATATATATTATATAACAGAAGTTTAATGACTTATATATATATATTATAAATGACAGAAGGTTAATGACTTTATTATGAGGTTAACTCTTGTCTATGCTTTATAAAATACGTTAGAAGTCGAGAAGGAAAAATTACATATATATATATATATATATATATATATATATATATATATATATATATATATATATATATATATATATATATATATATATATATTATATAACAGAAGTTTTACCTAAAAAACATCCTCATGAATTTTACTGCCCAAACTTAACTATATAAGACATCCCACTTGCTAAAAATATATATGATGCATGAAATATAAATGAATGCATATTTTACTCTCCGAATTGCTGCAGTTTGCTTTTATTTTTTATTCCTTTTATATGATCTTAAGCACTCTATATGAATTGAATTATCAGCCATCTTATACTTTTTTTATCTTATGTTTTTTAGAGAGGTTCACCTTGTATACCAGATAAATATGCAATTTTATAAATGCCCTAATTTTTTATTAAGGAAACTTTTTTATATCTGATATACTATATAATCTACCCATTATTTTATTTTATTCACTCTGTGAAACGAATCTAGAAGGTAACAGGTCTAGCTAAAATAAATATGAGAAAAAATATTGCTTTTTTTATTTTCTGGATTAAAAATTTAATCTCGCTCTGCTGTAAAAGTTGATCTTCTCATGTTTTCTTTAAACAAGCATTGTGTTCAAAAATATATCTGCTTATGTAATTTTAAACACTATAAATCCTTTCTGTAAATTATCTAGACTCGTAGAATTTCAAAATTGTTTAATTAGCTAAAGAACTTAATTTTCTCTACTACAGGAAGTCAAGTATGCATTAAAAGAAGTTGGGAAAAGTAGCCTTTTTTGTGTAAACATCAGGGTAAATGAGGGAAAAACTAATAAATTAGACGTGGGTTTCCTGCTTTAGCAACAGAAAAAAAACACCTTACTTATCCATCACTTTTATTTTCCAGTATAAATTTTCACAAGATAATTTGCAAGAGCTTATAAATAATCTTTGTTATAAAAGATGATCCTTCTGGACTTCTTTAATAAATTGAATTAAAATATTGTACAAAATAATTTCCAAAGTTTCATACATTAGAATTGCTTAACATAAACTCAACTACATATTTTTAATAATATATTAGATACATATACAAGTAATATTTATTTCTAGTTCTAGATTTTAATTCTTTTTCTTTAAGTATAATAATATAATTTTAAGCATTATATATCTGAAGCTCTCGTACTTTTTTTCATGACAAAATTCGCAAGAGCTAAATGTCTAATTAATAACCGATTTCTACGTTAAAAAGTACTTGAAGTTAAATGATCCCACCTAAATTATTCGGTAAAAAAAGCTTAAAAGGCTCTATTGTT
The DNA here is from genome assembly GCA_907164885.2 of Dolomedes plantarius. NCBI lineage: Eukaryota > Metazoa > Arthropoda > Arachnida > Araneae > Dolomedidae > Dolomedes > Dolomedes plantarius. The sequence continues at coordinate 116,223,239 of OU015501.1, read as the reverse complement.
TTGTTAAACGGACTTTTTAATAAAATGGTAATCACATCTTAAGGTAGTAATTTCGGTCTGTAAAGCAATTCAGAAGAAATCTTTTTAAGGTTCATAAAAACTTTAAGTGAAAAAATGATGACAGTGAGAGAAAATGGCAGAGAGCAATGATTTCCATTAATTCTGAGCTCAAAAATGAATTTGACAATGGTTTAAGTGATAAATACATTAAGAACTACTTCAGCAAAAATGAAATTAAACTCTATTTTTAGATTTTAATAAGTTGAGCACTTAAGAAGCACCAAAATTTGATATAGGATAAAAGAAAATCCTATCATCGTTATAGTATAAACGAAAGATTAAAAATTACAAGCAGCCACAAAGCATTTGGAAACTACCTGCATTCAAATGATCAGAAGCAAATCTGAAACCACATTACTGACTTTCAAAAGTAAACATGTACCCTTCAGATAAGGTCAAAATCCTTCAAAATGTTTCCAAAAGCTCCATTCTAGTCTCTCTCGAGATTCATTAACGATAAGAGATGCAGCAGGAAAAGGCTTCACCTCCTATTTGAGCAGAAATGAGTTATTCACATTTAAAAATTAATTATTCGAACTGCGATAAGAGAGAAAACGTTGACTAATTTCGAACGGGAAGAGATGTGGAAAGATATTAAAAAATGGTGAAGAGAGATGCATGCGTGTTGGATATAGATGATCCTGAGAGTTTAATACAAACCAAAGAATATGTTTTGTGGTTCATAAAATTTGACTTTTTGCTTAAATTGGCTTTTATGATAAATGTTTACGCGGTGTTATCTACTTCCTCAAAATATCAAACTCTGATCACTTAAATTTGATTTTATCTTTCTTTTAGCTTTTGGCATAAATGAATTATCAGTTTAAAACAAGTAAAAAATTTTTGATACTGAAAATGAATTATGAAAGACAAAGGTGCTCTATTTGTGGTTTTTACGTTTTCTACCTTTAAAAATAAATTTCCATTCTAGGAAAACCTTTTGATATAATACCTACAGAGGTGATATTAATTTTAATTTTATTATTAAATAGTATTTATTTTCTGTCAAGCTATTTCAAAATAACGATGTTACATATTTAAGTATTCTCAAAGCACAAATAATACATGTTAGGATTTCAGATTTTTAAGGGGACTGCCTACGTTCGGAGCACTTTTTTTAAAAAAAATAGCTTATTGATTAAATACATGTATTTTTATTTAAAATGTTATATGAAATGATGGAAATATATATAATTTTTCCTAAATTTGCATACAGTTTCAAGAAATAGGCAAATTTGTATAAAAATTAAGCTAAATTTAACACTTATGCTAGAAGCTCTACACTCAGTTCAAATCAATATATTTCAATTTCCTTGATACTGTATGCTACTATTACACTTACCTGTGAAAGAAACTAAAAGTTTTGTGATATTACTGAAATTCACTGAAACATGCCAAATTTCGTATAACAATTCAGAATTATTCCAAAAAAAATCTTGTTTTTTTAGTACAAATACCTGTAAAATGATCAAATCTATACATAGAGCTTAGAACGCAGCTCTAAGCATAGTACTATATGTAAAAAACATTGCAGAAAAATTTCATTAATATTTTCTACAACAGCATATTACAAATATTTTCTAAAATTAAATTTTTTTCATTCTTTAAATGGCACTGCGTGAAAGATTAGAGGATTTAACCAAAACATTTTGTTCTGGAGACATACTTTGTGACTCGATACGTTTGAAGATTAGAATCTCAAGATGACCGAGTCAAACTCCTAGTCACCTAGTATATTGTTCACCACCTATCTAGTCACCACGTATCTTAATAGTTATCAACAGCATTGCAAGTAGCCCTTGTGCCTCGATTTCTATGTCATTTTGGGAACTTCAGAAGTCCATAGTTGGCAAATGGACTGACCACGGTAAAATCCCATTGGAGTAATTTCTCTCAATTTTTATTAGAACTGACAACTTCCGTTTATTCCTGAGAGTGAAACTCAACTAATACCATGACTGCCAGGTGCTCTGGAGAGGCAAAATTTTATAGATCAAAATCTAAACCATTTTCTATTTCAAAATAAGTTATTAAGAATCATGAGAAATGTATATAAATCAGTAAGTTGTATTTTATGACGGTTAATTCGCCTAAAATGCCTTATAGAAAGTTGTCAACAAGACCGGAGGTTTGTAAATAAAAAGGAATTGGTGAAAATGTTTTAATAATAACATACTGTACATATAATAATAAAAAAACATTCATTGTAAAAGCAATTACCCACCTAATAGAAAACAAAGTCCGTAAATCATTTACCAGATTAAATTCCATCCTAATTTCGAATATAAATAATGTTTTAATACCTGAAAACGGAACTAAAAATAAAAATTTTTATTCTCTATAAAGTAGTAATCAGTTGCAGTCGCTGATTTCAACAGGTTCTTTACGTTCATTTCTCAATTGCAAAGGATGATATGCCATTTGACAACTTTTTTCCTGTTAACCCATTAATGCCGATTGGTACGAAAACATACCAGCTTAAGAATATTTTTTTTTCTCTGCACTAAATGTGTCTAGTTGTCCAATATTGTTCATGTGCTTCAAGAATAGTTCACTGATAGCAGGAAAAATAGATTTTCCGCCATTTGCTCTCAAGTTCTTGTTGTTATTTTACGTTATGCTCAGGTTAAAGCGTCGTGAAACAAGATCCCTCTGACATCACATAGAAAATAGTAAGTTTAGAGTTTTGGATTTATCTCAAAATTATATATTGACTATTAATCACTGTTTTAAAAGTGTATTTTATAAATTCATGCCACTCGAAAGTCATGTTTTGCTTTGTATTATGAAATATAAAAACTTATATATCGTTGGTACGAAACCGTACCAACCGGCTAATGTATAGTCAAGTTTGAATTAAAATCGAAAATCTTTCACGTTTGAATTAGAATTTCTTTAATAATATTTTGACTTTTAAATCATTGTTATAAAAGTGTATTTTATAAATTGTTGCCATTTTAAAGTCAGGCTTTTATGCTGTTGGTATAAAATTTTGAGTGTAGATGAGTCTATAATTCCATATTTCGGGTACCACGGACTAAAACAATTCATAAGTGGTAAGCCAATACGTTTTGGCTTCAAACTTTGGACTATGTGTTCTTCTAATGGTCTTTTATTGCATGATGAACCTTATTGTGGAGCATCTACAAAATTATCTAAATCTGATTTAGGCCAAGGTGCCGATGTTGTTCTTGGGTTACTAGACAAATGCGAGATCCCACCTGGGACACATGTTGTCATGGAAAACTTATTTACTAGCATTCCCTTGCTGAAAGAGCTATCGAAAAGAGGCATAGCAGGAACCGGGACATTGAGAGAAAACAGGCTGAAAATGCTCCTTTATCATCCAAAGAAATCTTGAAAAAGTCGGCAAGGGGGACATATGAATACATATGTCATGAAGAAATCAGTATCGTCAAATGGAATGACAATAAAGTTGTTACTGTTGCAAGTAACAAAGTTTCTACAAAATGTATTGCAGAGAATGGGCCGCAGAAAAAAAGAAAATAAATGTTTCCATGCCAAAACAGCTAAAAATTTATAATAAGCATATGGGTGGTGTCGACCTTGTTGATCAAGCTGTGGCAAATTATCGCGTAAGAATTAGTTCTAAAATGTGGTGGTGACCATTGTTTTCTTTGGACTTAGTGCCAGTGTTATAAATGGATGGAAATTGTATAAAATGAAAAATGATATTGATGAAATCCCACTTCTTGAGTTCGTACGACAATGCGCACAGGAACTGTTAGGCACTTATGGAACATTGCCTAGAGGTCCAGGTAAGCCAATTTAATTTAGGTATAAAGCGCCCTCACAAATAAGATTTGACAAGAATAGTCACTGGTGAATCAGATCATATCAAGAACATGCCCGTTGCAAGAACTGTTCCGGTAGAAGCAGCTACAAGTGAGAAAAGTGTAATGTGCCACTGCATCCTCAGTGCCATAAAAACTATCATGTTTGCACTCAATAGACATTTATTGTTTTATTCTGTCAGAAAATCCTCTAACGTGCTTTTAATTTAATTGTGGTATTCCCGATTTTGTTATTATTTTCATTAATAAATAAATTTAATATTAGCATTTATTCTCGATGTGTACTACACACGAACGCCGATTGGTACGAAAACGTACCAGTAAAAAAAATATAGTTAAAGTGCAACTAAAATTATAATTTTAGTATAATACACATTAATAGACTTAAAACATACAACTATGAGAAAAGTAGCAAAAATGGTTAAAGAAAACGAAGTCGGCATTAATGGGTTAATATTTAGCTTTCTTGGATGAAATAAAGAATTTCTTAGAAAATTTCTATGAATAGGATTATGTGTATTTTTTGGAGCAAAACTAAATATTATGTCATTTAAAAAAATTTCCTTCCCGAGGCTATCAGGTTTGCTCTAAAGAAAGTAAACTGAGTTATATCTACCCATAACATTATCCTTTTATTGTATAATGGCTTCAGTGTAAAACTATTCTTGATTTTGTGATACAGGTGTAAAGAGAGAAACACACACACACATATATATATACACTGCTGGCCACCCAAATTGCAACACCAAGAAAGACAAGAGATATCACAACAAAATTTATTTTGTAGATAACTTGTTGACCAAGTATCAAATGATTAAATTTATAGACTTCTGTGAAGTGTGGTTCCTGCCAAAATCAGTAGCCAGAGTAGCCGCCATTGTTGGAGATCACCGCTGCCACACGCATCGGCATTGATTCAAAGAGACTTTGGATGAATTCTTCGGGTACAGCAGACCAAGCAGCTTCCACATGTTGCCAAAGTTGATCTGCTGTGGCAGCTGGGGATGGAATCTGGGTCAATCGTAGAGCAACCATGGACCACATGTTTTCTATCGGCGAAAGATCCGGAGAGCGAGGCGGCCAGGGAAGCAATTCAATCTGGCGATTGACGAAGAACCGTTGGACAATGCGTGCCACGTGTGGTCGCGGATTATCCTGTTGAAATATGGCTGGGGGCAAGCCCTGAAGGTAAGGAAGGACAACTGGCTCCAACACCTCGGAGATTGTAGCGCTGGCTGTTTAAAGCACCGGCAATGCGTACTAGAGGTGTGCGAGAGTGATATCCAATACCGCCCATACCATAATACCCGGTGCAGGACCAGTGTGGCGGTGCATAACGCAGCTGCTCAGCATCCTCTCTTCACGGTGTCTCCAGACTCGAATGGCGACCATCGTGGTGTTGCAGACAGAAGCGTGACTCGTCAGTAAAGACAATTTCATTCCATTCTGCCGTCCACATCCTTCTGTCATCGCACCATTGGCGGCGGAGACGTCTGTGGTTCTGCGTCAAGGGTAGACAAAGCAATGGACGTCTTGCGGACAGACCACTCTGCTGTAAACGGCGTCGAATGGTACGTGCAGACACTGGATGATGCGTTACAGACTGCATGTGCTGTGCTATGGTTCGTGATGTGACTGAGCGATCCGTCACTGCCATGCGCAAAATTTGCCTGTCATCACGTGAAGTGGTGCGCTGAGGTGGATGCGATCGAACACGCCCGGTTCCGTCGTACCCTCCTGCATCCAACGATCACATATCCGCATTACAGTTGTTTGGTTTCGTCCAACACAACTACCGATTCCCTGAAAGATAATCCACAATCTCGGTAGGCACTATCCTTCCTCTGTCGAACTCGGATACTTGATCAAAGATGATCGCGTTTTCGACGAGGCATAATTGATCGTTTTTTTGAAAAAACCACAAGAAAAACACAATTGCCGAACTGAAATCGTCGAAATCTCCAAGCCTAAATAGCGCTTTGAAGTGCGCCACAGGCGCGCGTGATGTGCGTCTGCGCTGAAATTCTAATCATTTGCATATCTCACCTCCGCTAATGCATGTTGTAAATTTCATGTTATTTGCATGTTCCTTCAGGGTGTTGCATTTACAGTGGCCAGCAGTGTATATATATATATATATATATATATATATATATATATATATATATATATATATATATAAGCTACGATTCCCGGGTCCTACGGAGACGAAGGCCCTCACTAATATTTTACATGCTAGGCACTGGTAGTCGCGCCCCTGGTTTAGTTTTCGTAAATGATTATGGATTTCCTTTAGTAAAAGATGAAAAACAAATCTAGATTTACCAGCATTTTATGAAATTTGGAAATGAGCAAAAGGAAAATCATTGTAGTCTAGTAAAAAATGAAAATCGCATCATAGGTTCCAGTCTCTCAAAACGAATTGTCATCTGAAAAAGTGTTACAAAATTTGGTTAAGTGATAATGGCAATATTTCATTTCTGAGCAAAATTAGCTTTGTGAATTGAGTCCAGTCATATTTCTACATGACTAGTGCACTCTAAGTGACAAAAACGGTTTCTTCTTTCATTTATAAACAAGTACGAAATTTGAAAAAAAGAAAGTTTATTTTAATAAAAGCTGCGGTATCGCTCACACACATATGGGGGTCTAAAAATGTGAGACATATACATATATAGATTCCTTAGCTTTCACAATCGATTCATGTTTCGGTGAGTTGCATCCCTTAAATGAAAGGAAAATAGATTAATGTTGTGATTAAGACTGTAATTGACAGAATAAAATAGAGCTTTAAAGATTGTTAGATTTACAAATGGAACAGTTATCGCTTGGAAAACGTAATTTCTACCGTGTTCGTTCAAGTTCTGTGTGTGTGTATGTGTGTTAGTGTGTACGATCTTGCATTGTGCATATAAGTATTTGAAAGAAATATACTATGACAAGAAATCTTTTTTTTCAACTCTGCATGGATAAAAAATATGTAATGAAAAATGACAAATACCGGGGGAAAAAAGGAGTACCTGCTCCCTAGTAAATTTTTGGGGAGAATACAAAATTTTAACCCGATAATCTATTTCACAAGAAAGAGGAAAGTGGTTTACCAGTTCAGTAAATTTTATTGGGACTTTTCCAAAAGTTTTAGCAATTTAATAGAAACTAAAATAACGTCAAATAAGAAAAAAAATTAAGGCCAAGTTTTCTGAAATACAACCTCTTGTAGATCTCTGCATCTTTTCATGGGTTCGCTAAAAATAAAATAAATTAATACCCTTGTACATATAATCAAAAGTATTGAATTCAGTTCTGTTTTACGAAAGTATTTCGTTTTACTGCATATTACAAACCCCACAAAGTACACTAAAGGAAAATAAAGTACAATATTTCTTTTGATTCTTTAATTTTATTGAGAAACACTCCACACTTAACTCGCCTAAAATGCTTTATAGATAGCCGTTGCAATAAATGAATTTTCTATATTTTTATTCAGAAAAAGAGAAATAACATTTTTTATTGCTATGCACTAAAATGTGGATTGAAGGACACCCAAAATTTAGTTAAATATCTTTAAATGAACCCAATCAGCAGTTTTATGGAAGGATCAGGAAATATTATTGGATTTTTCGAAATATTGAGATGGAGCTATCTTTTATCTGTGATAAGAAATTAATTTCATATTTCCTGTGGGTTGTATTTACTAAACAAATGCCATCAAATTTGAGATTTAAATAAGAAAAATAATGCAAATATTAAACTTGAACGTCTAAAATTACAAGCTAAATATATGCGTCAAAAACCTATCGTGTGAAAGATTACACTTTGGTCAATACGTGAAGTCCTTTTCTAAATAGAAAGAATATTATAACAAGTGATAAACCTCAAGGGGAGAAAGAATAAGTTATATTTCTTTAAACTAAGTCTTCAGGTTTAGAGGACTAAACCATGAAGGCTAAACCTAACTCGATCCCTGGCAATGGATCGAGTTGAAGAATACTGTGTCGAGGTTAGGTGATTGGGTTTGAATCCAAGGGCTAGTTAGCGGCCATCAAATGGTAGATTTTTGCATTCATATTATTAATTATAAATGTTTTGTTATGTCGACTGCTCCCAAAGCTTTAAAAATATTCTTCTTGAGATTCTGTTGTGTTGCATTTTTAAAGAGAAAACTTCATGACTACCTTAATATCCTTTGTGCTGCGTTGGGACTCATTTGCATGAAATATTTCTTTTTGTCACGTTTAAACGAAATTACAGCTTCGCAGAAAGCGAGAAAAGACAAGATGATTGGTTGCTAGTCTGACTTTCTTTTCTCTGTAACACTTCCTAAAATGATATGGCACATACGTCGAGCTGTTTCCGGAGTTTCAGAATGTTGGTAGAGAATTCGGAACAACTTTTCGACAGACGTATGGAAGTGACTTAAAATGTCACTCTGATTACTTAGGCCTGATGAATAATTTCATTTAAACTATAGGTGAACCCGAATTATGCAAATACCTTTGATGTACAATCTTTTACCCTTAAATCATTTTTACTAGATCTTGTAAAATATGGTATTTTAGATGACGTTCCCTTACAAGCAGCGATGTCGGCTAGAACGCTAGCTTCGTTGTCCAATGACGTCATTTCGACCCTAGCTGTAATGAATAAAAAATACTATTATTATTCCCAGGGGCAGAGGTTTAAAACTTTCAGATATCATCACAGGCTAGTTTATTTTGTTGACCTTCATTTGTTGTTGTTTCTAATGCTCTCTGGCCGGAATATGCTCCAGACCAGGTCCATATAGGCCAGCGGGCTGAAGGGTGCCACTTCGGTTTATAATGGCACCACAAGGGTCGGAATCCGATTTAACCAGGTGCCACCTGAATTTTGACCGAGCACCCCAGGGGCGGAATCTGAGAGGATCGTACCCTTTCCCACCCTCTCTGAACACATAGAGGGACTTTCCAGTTTACAGATTTAACGTGCCCATATCCGACCCAGACACGGAGGTATTTAATGGTGCTTGTCGGGTTCCGATCCGAGCACTCTCAAAGGCCGGATGACGGCCGAATGATTAGTGCGCTGGATTTCGGTACCAGAGTCTGTGGGTTCCAATCCCACTCTTGGCATGGACGTTTGTAGCCGCTCGGAATCTGCTTTAAGCAGTAGGTCCCGGTCTTATTATCCCTCATGTAGCAAAATATGACCGTAGAGCTCCAAACCAAACCGAGCACTCTCAGCACCGAAAGCCGATGCACCATCACTAGGCTGCCTCTGGTGCTTTTCCTTTGTGATCGCAGGTTCTTAAAACTACAAATACATCTTCATTTTACTGGGGTAATTATATAGTTTACAGAGAGTCCGCAAGAAAATATATTAAGAGTTCGTCCCTTGTTATCAGTTTACTCTTTTGTGAAAGCTGTCATTCCGGCACTAATATTGGGACTTACTATAATATAGGACAGTTTATTTTCATGCTCATATCTTAATAATGCTTTTCAATGAATTATCCAAACAATGAAACTGAAAATCGTGGAATTAAAGAAAAGAGGCGAGTATACAGCTTTTTAAAATTGGGCCACGATTGTTTGATTTTATGGGTGATCTTTTTGGTCCATATTGTCTTAACCTATAAATATAGGCGATGGTTATAATTTTTCCCCCCATAATTTTCAATTCTATAAATAAACTATAATCCTGCAATATAGGGATTATGTCCTTAAGCTCTGTTATAAATTGTTAGAAAATTGAATACTTTGTTAAGATTTAATTTCTACAGTTATTAAACATCCCTCTAGTTAATTTTCTTTATATCTGCTTCATATTTATGCTAGTATAATTTCATTACTTCTTTTAATTTTTAAAATTATGAGTGTTTGTGGGTGAGAAAGTCTAAATGAAGAATCCCGTAGCAAGATTATTTCTAGCATCAAATGTTACAATGTGGGTGAAAAAATATTTTCTTCAAAAAACTTTAGAACGTATAAATAACTAATGAACAAATACACGCAAAAATAGTAACCCAGATTTAATTTTTTTTTATTATGATCGTTATTAAAGTTAAAAAAATAAAATGAAAGGTTAACTTAGTTTAAAAAGACATAAAAATATTCAAGTATATTAGCAAGCAAAGCCAATAACTTAGCTATTATAATAGTTGTTATAATTATGTTATTAAAAATTTGAAGTAATTTAAATTTTGTTCCTAATTGTAATACTGATGAACCAAGTTGTTTCTTCAAAAAGCGAGACTGTTCAATATTCTTGACTAATGAGAATGAAAAGCTCTAATGAAATTTGTTGAGGAAAATTATAAAAATTGAGTTATAGCTTTCTTTTTGAATAATCCTAAAAAAGTATAATCATTTTATAATAAGTCAAGTTTTGATATTTTAATATTTTTTTAGCCACGGAACGCAATGTAATACACCTAGTTCTTGTCTAGTATAGGATAGTAATATCAAGATCATTCCCAAGGCAATATTTTTCCTTAACATAGCGTCTCTCTCTATTTAATGTCGATTACAAAATTCCTGATGAAACTCTATTCAAGGCCGGAATTTCAGATTTTACTATTCTTTTAAATTTTTGTCATTAACTCTAATTTAATAAGCCTTTAACTGACCTTTAGTATAACGTTTGTATTTTTATATATTATTTGCACCTAACAAAGTCTGAAACGAGACTGTCAAATACTCTAATCATTACGGTAATGTGCTTGTAAAAGAGGATTAAATCTCGCTCAGGCTTTTGAACGAGTCTGGATAATATCAGGAATTCTCAAAGTTGTTCAAGAACTTATAGTTCCTTCTGAATAACCAGCATTTCTTCCTTATAATGAAATCTTCACTGAAAGATTTGTCTGAACTAAATCTCGAGCATAAGCCATCTGTTTCTCCTTAAGGTTTAGTGTACTCGTACATGCATTAAGATTCGATCACGTACATATATGCTCAGAGGATTAAATAGCTCTAATGCTCCGGAATTAAGAGTGGATGAATAGCCCGAATTCCAGGTTCTATAGAAGTTTCACTTCATACTTTCGAATGCGTTTCGCCAGCGAGTACCATTTTATTCACCAACAGCTTTTATCGAATTATATTAATAAAGGAACACTTATCGCAAGCACTGTTCATCGCAAATTTCGCAAGAAGGATTCCTATCAAGCATTAGATTAAAAGATATATATCAAAAATTCAGAGTTGTTCTCGAGATAAGTTTTGTGCTTCCATTTTCCCAGTTTTTCCATAGAAGACTCTTTTCTTGGCTCAGAGTTACTGTCGATTTTAAATAGAGGAATCATGAAGAATTTATGACTGTCTCTGATTCCTGGGGTTCCAGAAAAGACTTTAACCATATTTTAAAAGACTGTTCTTCTACAGAGATTAATTAAATCCACTTACTATGCATTCTGATTAACTTTACTAATTTATTGTGATCATGAGAACTTAAGCATTTTTCTGGAGTTCCATAGGTGTGGGGAGCAATATAATCTGGAAATCTTAACCAAGAATTTACTAAATTATTATGACTCAGAAATTACTGCCATGGAACTTTAATTTACATTTTAAATTACTGAAAAAGAAGCGTTTTCAGCAGTCATTAAACTATTAGGCTACTGCAACTTTAAAAATATTTAGTAGCAGTTAAAAAAATTGTGTATGCAACGGAAAAAAATATTTCAGGTAGTCTCTTCTAACGAAATGACGCCTTTTATTAACGTAGGATTACTTATCGTCACTTGTCTCTGTTTTTTAACGCATTGTGGTACTTTTCTGTTTAACTGTTTACTGCTACTGGGTTTGGCACGCTGCCAAGATTATAACTCTCGAAGCTGGATAATTTTTTTCTCTCCGAAGGACCGTTATTGAGGAACGTAATCCTACGTTAAAAAACCAATCATTTACCCCCCACGAACTCGTTTCTTCTACATGAAGGCAGATTTTAAATTTATTTTTATTTCTGTGCTTAGCTGTTAGCTTTTAAACAAATTACTGAAAGTTAAATTGGTGTGAAAGTATCTAAAGGGAAACTAAAAATGTACAAGTTATAAATTGTTTTTTTTCTCAATATCAACATCAGGCCAGTTTATATAGTCCTTACAACACTCTTAAGTAGTCTTTATGATTAAAATGATACTGAATCATATAGATCAGGGGTTTTCAACTTTATAATACCTACCGCCCATTTTTGCATCTTTGTTGAGGGCAAAGTTTCTTTACCGCCTACCGGTGCATATCCGCAGTGACTCAATTTAGCGCAAGTACGAAGTAAATTTTAGAGGGGAGGGTTTGCAAAAAATATGTACTTAAATTTATATTTTTATTTATACTTTATATATACATAAATAGCAATGGCAATGGAGCTAATTCGTTGCTCCCTCGTCCACGAGTATACTTCCAGAAGTGTCCGGTGAATTATTACCTGCAATCCAAGTTTAGAGATGGAATTCAAAAGTAAATTGCAAAAGCATATTTTAAAAAGTCAAACTCGCGAATGTGTTAGCTGTGTATTCGATACATGGAGGAAGAAGAAAATTTGTAACAACGGATAAAAATTCCCCCCCGCCCACTATAAAAACTTGAATCGCCTGCTAGAGGGCGGTAGGGAACAGGTAGACTACCACTGATATATATGATATATACCTGATTTGTATAATATCCGTTTGCGGCTCGAGTGTGTGGATCAAGAGGTGCTTCTGGTAAACGACATGTGAACGCTCTTTTAACTAAGGGCTATCTTAAAAATGACTGACATATAGATAAATATTCACGTAATGTCCATTTAAGCACAATTTATTAGCTGAAGACAAATATGAGTCAGTGTATCTTGAAGGATCTCGTCCTTGCTTAAATTGTTTTCAAATTTTGAAATCATGAGGGAACAATACCGAAACTCCATCGAATTCAATAGTGTGTAAACTAACTTCCTTTACCTAATATTCAAAGAATAAAAAAATTAATGTCAACAAGGTATTTAGACTTTTATAGATATTTAACACATACTTTAGATAGCTACAGGAATTTTGTATATTGTTTCTTTAAACATAAGAAGTCATATCAACTTTAAATCGTGGACCGTAAATAACAGCCCTTTCATAGGATAACAAAAACTGATATGATATGATGCTTGATATAAGGGGATTGTTAACATTCCCTATTACATTCCCAAGAATATTGAATTACATCCCAATATAGTATTACATCCCAAGAATATTGTAAATTTAACATAGATTGTGTTTCTGAATAAGATTGTTCTTCATGGACGAAGTTGAATAAACAATGAAGATTATTCAACAGTTTCTGAGAGTACTAATCAATTTAAAACCGGATTTTAGTTATTGCTTAGAATGTTCAACTCGTGTATTATAAGTACACCTACAAATTCCCCTCGATGCTTTCTAACAAACAATATGCTAAGATTATTCAAAATTTGTTTATAGTACTTCGTTAAATTCTTCCCTCAGTAATATGTACATCCAATAGCGCCATAATACAAGAGGGAATTCAGAAGTATACGCTATCCCTTGGTGTGCATAAAAACTCCAACATCTTTTGACTAAACAGAACGAAGATGTCAACTTCTATATCAAACAATTTCAGATTACTCGGTATTGATTCGAAGTACCTAAGCTACTGCTACTGAAAGACAGCCTACAACTCCCGATAGAAATACTACAAGAATAACAAACGAACTACTTCCGAGAAAATCGTTTATACTAGAGAGAATAACATTGGGAGCTGTAACTCCTGATCACAGAGAAGAAACAGAAGTATTTTGAAATTTGTAGGTGAAAGAAAGTAAGTAGGAGATCATCTTCGATGACTTTCTCGCTCTTTTATTCATAATATATATATATATATATATATATATATATATATATATATATACAGAGTACCGTAACTAGACAGGTGCAACAGGGGCACCCACCCAGGGCCTACTTGGTAGGGGGGGACCAAAATGCTGTATTTGTTTTATTATTTTCCCAAACCTAATAAATTAAGAGGTCCAAATGCAAATTATTGCCCAAGGGCACAGGAATGGCTAGTTACGGCACTGTATATATAAAATGTACGGCACTGTATATATAAAAATGAACTGAAGTTGATTTTGAGGAAAATCAAAGACAATATTGGAGAGATATATTAAGTGAAAAATGAATCTTCCTTTTTGTTGCTTATCAGGGTAATTTCGCAGTTTTATTATTTTCTGAAATCTACTTTAAAAAATGTGTCATGATCAGGCAAGAGTTGATGGTTATAGGGGATGCTTTGTAACGCATCAGAAAACAAAAATTTGATACTCCGATATAACCAAACCAAAATCACCTTGGATACGTCCTTATATGCTCAGCCAAGAAAGGTTGGTTGGTTGGTTGGTTTAGGTTTAATGGCGCAAGGTCCAGGAAGGACAAGCTGCGCCAAGAACACGTTAAGATCAGACCTCCATGCATATAAAAGTATTTAAACATAACAAAGAACAATGGTATAAAAATGATAAGAACAATAATGGTAAAAGCAGTCATATGAAAGGGTGACAAGAACGGTAATATGCTTAAGATGTCAAAAGGATAAAGATGATGAAAAGGGTGATGTGAGACTAGTGCTAAAAGACCAGTTTGTAAAAAATGTTAAAAGGTCATGTATAAAAGATGGGTAAAAATTTAAGTATAAAAGGTAATAAAAACAAAGAGGGTACCCGATGGGTAAGACCTCATCAGGAGACAAAATCCACAACGAAGGCATAAAATTTATTAAAAGTAAATATGCATACATATACACATACACATATACACACACACAAACATATATATATATATATATATATATATATATATATATATATATATATATATATATATATATATATATATATGTATATATACATACATATATATAAAATTAAATGTGATAAAACAGGCCACTGTGCCAAAGGAAGTTAAAAAGTAAAGGATGGAGGGATTCCCCCAATAAAACGTTGAGACTAGGTAAAGAGGTATTAAAATATATTTGGTAAAATCGTTTGAAGCCAAAGAAAGGATATATGTTGGAGATACAACAGTGTGAACGTTTCCTGGGTTGTTATAATTAAAACGATGTCAAAGATATATGAAATAATGTTCTATAGCGGGAAAAATCATCCGGAAAAAGATACGGATAGGTTACGAGCAATACGTAGTCTTGTTCCGTATCATAATTCATGATACGTAGGATAGTTAAATTGCGCGCATGTGAAGAATCCGAAGATTTACCACGTTTAATACTTGGGCATTATTTTGGAGACCCGTTTCCGTTTTTGTGTCCAATACTTCCGTTGTTAGGTTCCTGAAGCGTTTTCCTTTATAGCGATGTCTGCTTTTATCTAACAATATCTTTAGTACAGGTATTTAGGACATACACTATTACATGCACACAGAAGGTAGATATGATTCTGAAAAGAAACAATGTGTAAATAAATTTCTTTTCTCTTCATTCCTAAAAGTTCATAATTATAATGATGATGTGCGGCA
This sequence comes from Dolomedes plantarius, assembly GCA_907164885.2. Lineage (NCBI taxonomy): Eukaryota > Metazoa > Arthropoda > Arachnida > Araneae > Dolomedidae > Dolomedes > Dolomedes plantarius. The sequence goes on along the minus strand of OU015501.1, from coordinate 116,207,873 downwards.
TAGCTTTAAAAAATTGCAAGCGTAACTTAACAGTAAATTTGTCATAATTCTTGTTTTCCGTTTTTAGTATTCCATTTAATTTTTTGTCGTAGTCCTAAAAATATTCCCAGTATAAAATTTTCTGACTTTTAGTTTCGCTTAAAATTTGAACTTTTTTACTCCAGCTGAACTCGGCTCTTATTCTTTCTTTTTTCCGTAATTTTTTTTAGGTATCTCAAAATGTCGAATGTTAACTAGACATCCTCTGTTAACTTTATTTTTCCAGTTTCCAAATTGAAAGGTAACACACTGTTGCTTTAGTTGGTTTTTCAGGTCACAGGGTCCTCCTGTACACGTACAGATAATCAAATTTCTTATACGCTCTAGAGGTTTTAGTTTTCTTTATCTTTAAATGCACACATATTAAAAAAAAACTGATTTGAAGCGATTATCATCAAAATGAGGTAGATGACTTTTCCCACTCGATACATATTCCTATATATGACTTCATACTCTGTATATATCCCTAGATTTCAAACAACGCAAGCCAGTTATCCAAAGAAATATATCTCCAGGGTACCTAGCTACCATGGACCTAGGTTTCGCTATTTGTATTAGTTTCTTCAACACAACTCGGATCACAAAAAGATTAGCATTAACGCTTTTCTGGGACTCCACTTCACTATGAATTATAGCTAATTTTGCAATCCCTGTTATATATATATACACCCGATGACCAGAATTAAAACACCCCTACTCTGACCTCCCTGTATATCGAACTATTCAGTGTAAAGGCTTCAAATTTTGTACACATAATATTCAAGACATGGGGAAACGGATATCGCGAAAAAAACTTTAGTTCCAAAAACACCGATAGGTTGGTCTGTGCAACAGAAAATATGAAAAAATGGCTAAAATAATAATAGAAAAAAACACATGCGAAATGAAATTTTTCCCTTTTAATTTCTATTACACTTATGGAAAAAGAGAAAATAAAAAAAAGATGTAAAGAAGCTTAAACTGCCATTGTAACTGCAATTCCGCACTTTAAGCACAAAAATTTGCATAAACCCATGTTTTGTAGTCATATTCTGGGTATAAAAGAGGATAAAAACTGAGGAATGTCATTCTTATCAGTAATGACAGTCCCGCTGCCAGAACGCCCTTTGCTTGTGAAGCTCTTTTATGAAAACAAAGGAAATGTTGCAGCGGCACTTCGAGAGTTTCGCCGACTTAAGAATTTGCGCAAAAGACCATTTCTTCCACAGGGTCTGAGGAGAATAATTGCTCAATTCGAGAAAACTTGACATCTTGGAGTTCAACCTGGTCGAGGATGAAAACCCGTTCATTCAGATGTCGTTGAAGATGTTGTCACCGCTAATGTTGAACAGTCAAGGGATAATTTTGTAGGCTGTAGTAGTGCACGTGCAGTGTCACGACACTTGGGAGTTCCCAATAGCGCAGTGTGGAACGTACTGAGAAATATGATGCAAAGTTTCCCGTACAAAATCAGTCATAATCGACAGTTGCTAGCCATCGACAGGGAGAAGCGACTAACCTTTGCATTGACATTTCTTGCTAGAAATCAAGTGGATGCATCGTGGCCATGGCAGATTCTGTGGAGTGACGAGGCCCGTTTCTACGTCAGTGGAACAGTCAATACCCATAACTGTCGGATTTGGGACACGGAAAATTCCCGTACCTTCCAAGAGATTCCACTCCACTTACCGAAAGTTACAGTCTGGTGTTGACTCACAGCCACATTCATTCTTGGACCTTTCTTTTTCGAAGAGGCTACTCGCAATGGCCCTGTGACATGCACCGTGACAGCCAAGAGGTACAAAAAGATGCTCGAAACTTTTGTTGTACCCCATTTGCAACAGCGGCAATATCTTGATTCAGTTATTTTTATGCAAGATGGAGCGTCTCCACACATTTGAATATGTGTACAGCAGTTTCTTCGGCAACGTTTTACTAATGACAGAACAATCAGTCGTGCGTTTCCGACAACCTGGCCATCTCTTTCTCCGCATCTTAATCGGTATGATTTTTAGCTGTGTGGACACTTATAAAATCTTGTTTATCGAGGACGTCTAGTAACCTTGGCAGACTTGAAAGAAAGTATCTGCATGTGAGAATCATTTCAGTCAACCAACTACGATCAGCAGTTGAACAAGCTGTTCACAGACTGCAGATTTTACATCTACAAAAAAAGAACCATATTGAGCAGCATTCCCTGCGTCGGTAAGGTGTTTGTCACGTGAATGTTTGGTACGTTTCAATAAAATGTGTTTAAAATGTGTATTTGTGTATTTTCAGCATATGTCCAGTTGTACAGAGCCCCCTATCGGTAATTTCCGGAATTAAATTTTTTTTAGCGTAATGCGTTTTTTCATGTCTTGAATAATATGTGTAAAAAATTTGAAGCCTTTACACTGAATAGTTCGATGTACAGGGAGGTCATAGTAGGGGTGTTCGAATTCTGGTCACCCAGTTTATATATATATACAATAAGTGGCCAATTTATTATGACCTGACACTTTTATATAAATCAGCTATGACGTCACATGCTATATGAAATTGACATTGGTGTATAAAGGGGTTAGTGGATGATTCTAAAGACAGTTGAAGTTTATTGCTTAAGAATGAATGAGTAAAACTCGCGATTTAATGGACAATGAACGTGGAATGATTGTGCGTGTTAGATGCAGTGGAACAAGTGTCAATGAAACTGCTTCCGTTGGGAAGTTTTCGAAAGCAGTTGTTCATGTTTACGATGAGTGGAGAACCAAACAAAAATCCGGGTCTCAACGTAAACCGTAGGGGTTGTTCAGTATACATGCATACACACACACACACACATATATATATATACATATATATATATACATATACATACATATTTATATATATATATATATATATATATATATATATATATATATATATATGAGAGAGAGATTTAGTTAGTTTGCTTGAAAATGCATAAAATTAATAAATAAGTGCCAAAGTAGCTTATAATTTCATATCGGGACATATTAAGTTTTCTATTACCTCTAGGCCAAATGCACATAAAGTACAAAAAATCATCTCATTTAGGAACCTAATGAACCTCGAGCAATGTTATCGATCATTACAGTTTCGTATATTCAATAAAAAGCAATCTAATATTCAACAGAATGAGTGCCAATGTTTAAGCTAATGATACTTTATAATTTTGCGTTACGCTGGCTTTTAAGTACTCGGGAACATTTTGATCTTTAAAGAATTAGTTTAGGGTAAAAAAATGCTATATTCTTGTGCTAAATTGTCATGAAAATTATCCACAGATCGAAATTTTGATCTCGAGAAAGTTTACAAAACGACTAACTTGTATTATTTAAATGAATATACATTTACAGTGATAAGTTAAAAGATGGTAAAAAGTTCAAAATGTCTCGATTACAACACACACATAACCCTATTCAATGTATATATATTGTGTAAATCGGTAATGATACATAGGTATAAGCAGGTAGGTAATATTCGTTGCTCTACAAATGTTCTGTCTAATTTGTATCTTGCTTGTCCTTCTTTATGCTGAAAAATAATTATTCATTAAAGAGGAGAACGAAATCTTAAATATATGCAGAAAATTACGAAAGACTAGACCAATTAAATAAAAGAGAATGAAAGGAATCTTTCCCATCATAAAGAAGATTTTGTCATCTAATATGGCGAAAATAGGTAAGGGATGACGCTTTATTTTCCCATAAGCTTTTGATACAGCGGAAAAGAAAAGACGAAACTAGCAATTCTCAATGAGAAGGGATCTTCATGAATAGCGTAAATCTTTATATAAACAAAAGTGTGGAGAATTTCAAAGGATATGAAGTAAATAAATATCAGTCCAAAGAAACTAAATACATTAAAGGGCATAAGGAGGATGATAGTATTATTCTTGAAATGTTTGAACTTTAGAAAATATAAAGCCTTGTAAGAAATTTCTGTTAAAAATATTTCCGATAAATATAAGGAATAAAAATGAAAAAATCGTAACAATTTAAAGCATCAATAATATCTCTATGTGTCTTTATCTCTATGTGTTAGAAAAAATAAATTCTTCCATACGAAAAGAAAACAAACAACTAATAACATTTCCTAATAAAATGAATAAAAATATTTACAAATCAATAAACAGTAATGTTAGTTTGTCTCGAAAAGCTTAGATCTAAGCCTATTACTGCGATTGAAATAAAATTATCTCATTTTATCATCATTTGATTATAAATATACTAGTAAATTTACTTCAATTTCTCTCGTGATGCGCTGGATTTTACTACCAGCATTCGACAAATTATAACGAATTATAAAACAGTTAACACTCGGGTAGATTATTTTCGCTAGTTATCGATTCATATTACTTATCGAACAGATTACACTGTGAAATGTTTGGTGATGATGCCGTTATTGGAAATTTATTCCTGCGATATTTAGCTATTAAATAATGAGAGAAAGCTATTAAAACTCTGAACTATGAACTTCTAAGAGTGTGACAGGAAAACGATTACGTATATATATATATATATATATATATATATATATATATATATATATATATATATATATATATATATATATATATATGTATGTATGTATGTATGTATGTATGTATGTATGTATGTATGTATGTATATATATATATATGTATGTATATATATATATATATGTATGTATATATATATATATGTATGTATATATATATATGTATGTATATATATATATGTATGTATATATATATATGTATGTATATATATATATATGTATGTATATATATATATGTATATGTATATATATATATGTATATATATATATATATATATATATATATATATATATATACATATGTATATACATATATACATGTACATGTACATGTACATATATATATATATATATATATATATATATATGTATATATATATATATATGTATATATATATATACATATGTATACATATATACATGTACATGTACATGTACATATATATATATATATATATATATATATATATATATATATATATATATATATATATATATATATATAATTTTTATACTTCTTTTGTGAATGCGTGTAAATAATGTTTAACACTTCTAGGTTCTAAATGTTACGAAGTTTAAAATAAAATTTTAGAAACTAAAGATTGATTTCTTATTACCAAATTAGAGGTTTCATTTAAATCCTGCTCCCCATTATCTATATCATGTTTTTTACTTGAAGAATTTCATGCCACCACTTACTAAAAGTAGATAAAAATCAATTTAGCCATGCTAAGACAATAGAATCTTATTTTATATACGTACATGTACTATAAAATTTGTAATTTTGATAGATAAACGTAAAAGTGAATTTTTTAACGTTCAGATTATTAAAAAGTAATACAAATTATTATAACCAAAATTTTTATAGTCTTGAAAAGTTTTATGGTTATAAAATACATATTTAAACTAAGATTTCTAATTCGAGTGCAAAATTGCTCTAATACAAAAAAAAAATGTCATCATGAGGTAACAGCTATTATAAACTGTTAATACCATAAAATATTTATGGATGCATATGTAATACCTTATATTCCTAAAATATTTCAGCTATAAGCTAAGAATTTTCTTCGTGTGCCACAATATATTTTTATTTGCCTCGCTAAATAAGTGGAAAGAATAAATGTAAAACTCACCAGGGACAAAAATTGGAAGTATGACCAATATTTTGGATAAAACACGCTGGTCTTTATATTTTTATGTAATATAAAAATTCTGAGCTGCATGCAGTTGTGAAATATTTCTAGTTTATACTGCAAAGAAAACATATCTCATGGTAAAAAATGTTCCTTCGTGAGCCCACAACAGCGGTTTAGCCCGCGGGTTTCAATGTCAAACCTTCCCCCTGGAATAGAAAATTGTTTTTAGGGTTTGGAGATAGAAAATTTTATCAAAAAAGCAATGTGAGATTATATTTTATATTTAAGGAAACTAGAATTCGATACAAAAATATATTATTGACAATACATATGCTTACTTAAAGTAGTTGTGGCAGTTTTTACAAATATCTGGAAAACCCAATTTCTCTGACCCATAACTTGAAGCAAGGATATATAATATAAATATTTATAATATACGTATATACACTTATACATATATCTAAATGTATTTATATGTGTGTGTGTGTGCAACAGGTACAAAATTATACTATTCCATAAACTTAACTTAACTGAATTTAATTTATTATATTAGATCAGTGACCTATCTGATTATCTATTCTACTCTATTATCTAATGTTTCCTCATGAAATGAAAAAACTCAAAGGCTGGATTTTAGTCCCCGTAGATTTTACATGTGGGAGAGAACGTAATTTTAGAGTCAATCTACCCACGTATTTGAGTGAGAAAGTAGGTCTTGTTAGGATTTAATGTCTCTCCAAGACGTGTGTTTGCATGGACATGTTCTCTCAATGAAATCACAGTGATAACGTTTTGAAAATTCTAGAGAAATAACACTCAAGAGAAATTAGAAAATAGTAAGTACTTGATGTAAATCTACAAGATGAAAACAGATAATAGTTTACCTGTGAAATATTATAAAATCCTTCTTTTTATTAGCAGCACCTAATGAAAATAAGGTAGGCCGAAACGCATTTAACAAGTGGGAGTTAGTCCATACATATACATTTATACATACACATGTGTATAGATTGCTCACAAGTTCATAAATAAAACCTAATATACAGGGTGTCCGGGCTAAAAGTAACCAAAAGTTGTGGCTTATTTTTACGGGACTACCCTTTAAAATTAAAAAATATATATTTAAATAGAAAGAACATCTCTCCGAGTTTTAATATCAATCATAGATTTCGATCATAGTATCATAGATTGCAATGTGTGCTCCTTTTATAGCCCGACAAACGTCTAAATGGTAATCCAGTTCTCTCCAAGTGTTTCGTAGCATATCAGAAGTTATCATACGAAATGCTTGAAGGATACGCTCCTTCATCTCATCCACATCTTCAATTTTTTGCTTATACACAACGTATTTAATGAATGCCCACGCAAAAAAGTCTAATAAATCCTGATGG
>OU015501.1:114801951-114840283 GCA_907164885.2 Dolomedes plantarius | reverse complement strand
GTTTTTTTCCACCACAGCAGCCCAAAGTAGTCAGTATCTGAAGTGCGAGCAACAAGATTGAGTCTCCTGTATAATTTCCCAACAGATCACCCAATCTTGCAGCTCTAACCTCAGACGTGTATCTTCGTTGTATGTATCTGCAATTTTATGCATACATTTTTAAATCATCTATGTCCTCTTCATTAGAGCAAGTTCGTTGGGATTAACTTAAAGCAATAGCAGCAAGACTGGCTATGGTGTTTGTATTTTAACACCTTCATCAATTTTGCAGCGATCACTTTAGTCAGTCTTTGGAACTGGTTGTCTTGAAATATTGCAGATTGGTCTTTCTATAGGAGCAAAATGCAGTTTCCGTGATTTTTCTGAAAAATATACGCAAAAGAAAAAAAAGGAATCGTCTTCTGTGCTCATTTTTGGACCCATTTCTAGGGTCTGGAAACTTACGAATCTTAAACATTTAGAATTACAGGTTCATAAGATCGGATTTCCACCAAATAATTTTTCAGAGATAATATCTGAAATGGCAAGAACAACGCATATTACACTGTATGTGTCGCAAAACTATCAAGACACCTTCTTACTATGAGCGGAGAAGTGCAATTCATCGTCGAAATTCGTAATTGCTTTCTTACAAATATAAATATGAATAACGGAATATAAATACTCGATATAATCTTTAGACGAGGAAATTTTTTGAAATTTATCTAAAGTAAAAGTATCGACTTCTGTTCTCTTCATAAAATACAGAAAAGTATGACTTACCTTACTGCGGTCTTCTCAATACAGCGCTCAGTCTAGATGTCAGAAGGGAATTTTTGCGATTTTCCTGAAAATGTAGCGTCGGTGTGAATTAATCATTTTCTAGCGATATCCGAAGTAAGATATCAATAAATATCTCTCGTAAAATAATTTCCAGCTATACAAGACACTAAAAAATAAATCATTCTAAAACGAATTTTTTCTGTTCAATATTTAGGCGCTATTCTCCTCGAATTGATTTGCAGATCAAATGTCATGTGGTAGAACTCAGACTGAGTTCTAGCAAAGAATTCCGACACAGACAAAGGAATTACGAATGGGACAAAGGAATTTGGCTTCTCATGGTTTTCCTCTGTTTTATGCTCCCCTTGTGATAATATGTAATTCTTATTAAAGCGATAGAAATCGGTTTCGAATGAATGAATTTTTAAAAAAAACTGAAAAAAATTATCAATGCAGTATTTAATGTAATATTCTCATTACGAAAATTGCATTAGAATTTTCGACTTTTTATTCAGATTGTCTTCGTTTAGGGGTATATTTAAATATAAATTACTTGTATTTTTGTTAGGAGTAGTGATCATCCAATAGGAATATACAATCGATGCATCTAATTTGAAAAAATGAAACACATCGTTATATGGACTTATTCATATGTTTGTCCATCTAACCATATAATATTCTTCACCTCACACAAGTTTATCTTCTGTCAGTTTGATTTTTCCACCACAGCAGCCCAAAGTAGTCAGTATCTGAAGTGCGAGCAACAAGATTGAGTCTCCTGTATAAATTCCCAACAGATCACCCAATCTTGCAGCTCTAACCTCAGACGTGTATCTTCGTTGTATGTATCTGCAATTTTATGCATACATCTTTAAATCATCTATGTCCTCTTCATTAGAGCAAGTTCGTTGGGATTAACTTAAAGCAATAGCAGCAAGACTGGCTATGGTGTTTGTATTTTAACACCTTCATCAATTTTGCAGCGATCACTTTAGTCAGTCTTTGGAACTGGTTGTCTTGAAATATTGCAGATTGGTCTTTCTATAGGAGCAAAATGCAGTTTCCGTGATTTTTCTGAAAAATATACGCAAAAGAAAAAAAAGGAATCGTCTTCTGTGCTCATTTTTAGACCCATTTCTAGGGTCTGGAAACTTACGAATCTTAAAAATTTTGAATTACAGGTTCATAAGATCGGATTTCCACCAAATAATTTTTCAGAGATAATATCTGAAATGGCAAGAACAACGCATATTACACTGTATGTGTCGCAAAACTATCAAGACACCTTCTTACTATGAGCGGAGAAGTGCAATTCATCGTCGAAATTCGTAATTGCTTTCTTACAAATATAAATATGAATAACGGAATATAAATACTCGATATAATCTTTAGACGAGGAAATTTTTTGAAATTTATCTAAAGTAAAAGTATCGACTTCTGTTCTCTTCATAAAATACAGAAAAGTATGACTTACCTTACTGCGGTCTTCTCAATACAGCGCTCAGTCTAGATGTCAGAAGGGAATTTTTGCGATTTTCCTGAAAATGTAGCGTCGGTGTGAATTAATAATTTTCTAGCGATATCCGAAGTAAGATATCAATAAATATCTCTCGGAAAATAATTTCCAGCTATACAAGACACTAAAAAATAAATCATTCTAAAACGAATTTTTTCTGTTCAATATTTAGGCGCTATTCTCCTCGAATTGATTTGCAGATCAAATGTCATGTGGTAGAACTCAGACTGAGTTCTAGCAAAGAATTCCGACACAGACAAAGGAATTACGAATGGGACAAAGGAATTTGGCTTCTCATGGTTTTCCTCTGTTTTATGCTCCCCTTGTGATAATATGTAATTCTTATTAAAGCGATAGAAATCGGTTTCGAATGAATGAATTTTTAAAAAAAACTGAAAAAAATTATCAATGCAGTATTTAATGTAATATTCTCATTACGAAAATTGCATTAGAATTTTCGACTTTTTATTCAGATTGTCTTCGTTTAGGGGTATTTTTAAATATAAATTACTTGTATTTTTGTTAGGAGTAGTGATCATCCAATAGGAATATACAATCGATGCATCTAATTTGAAAAAATGAAACACATCGTTATATGGACTTATTCATATGTTTTTCCATCTAACCATATAATATTCTTCACCTCACACAAGTTTATCTTCTGTCAGTTTGATTTTTCCACCACAGCAGCCCAAAGTAGTCAGTATCTGAAGTGCGAGCAACAAGATTGAGTCTCCTGTATAAATTCCCAACAGATCACCCAATCTTGCAGCTCTAACCTCAGACGTGTATCTTCGTTGTATGTATCTGCAATTTTATGCATACATTTTTAAATCATCTATGTCCTCTTCATTAGAGCAAGTTCGTTGGGATTAACTTAAAGCAATAGCAGCAAGACTGGCTATGGTGTTTGTATTTTAACACCTTCATCAATTTTGCAGCGATCACTTTAGTCAGTCTTTGGAACTGGTTGTCTTGAAATATTGCAGATTGGTCTTTCTATAGGAGCAAAATGCAGTTTCCGTGATTTTTCTGAAAAATATACGCAAAAGAGAAAAAAGGAATCGTCTTCTGTGCTCATTTTTGGACCCATTTCTAGGGTCTGGAAACTTACGAATCTTAAACATTTAGAATTACAGGTTCATAAGATCGGATTTCCACCAAATAATTTTTCAGAGATAATATCTGAAATGGCAAGAACAACGCATATTACACTGTATGTGTCGCAAAACTATCAAGACACCTTCTTACTATGAGCGGAGAAGTGCAATTCATCGTCGAAATTCGTAATTGCTTTCTTACAAATATAAATATGAATAACGGAATATAAATACTCGATATAATCTTTAGACGAGGAAATTTTTTGAAATTTATCTAAAGTAAAAGTATCGACTTCTGTTCTCTTCATAAAATACAGAAAAGTATGACTTACCTTACTGCGGTCTTCTCAATACAGCGCTCAGTCTAGATGTCAGAAGGGAATTTTTGCGATTTTCCTGAAAATGTAGCGTCGGTGTGAATTAATAATTTTCTAGCGATATCCGAAGTAAGATATCAATAAATATCTCTCGGAAAATAATTTCCAGCTATACAAGACACTAAAAAATAAATCATTCTAAAACGAATTTTTTCTGTTCAATATTTTGGCGTTATTCTCCTCGAATTGATTTGCAGATCAAATGTCATGTGGTAGAACTCAGACTGAGTTCTAGCAAAGAATTCCGACACAGACAAAGGAATTACGAATGGGACAAAGGAATTTGGCTTCTCATGGTATTCCTCTGTTTTATTCTCCCCTTGTGATAATATGTAATTCTTATTAAAGCGATAGAAATCGGTTTCGAATAAATGAACTTTTAAAAAAAAACTGAAAAAAATTATCAATGCAGTATTTAATGTAATATTCTCATTCCGAAAATTGCATTAGAATTTTCGACTTTTTATTCAGATTGTCTTCGTTTAGGGGTATATTTAAATATAAATTACTTGTATTTTTGTTAGGAGTAGTGATCATCCAATAGGAATATACAATCGATGCATCTAATTTGAAAAAATGAAACACATCGTTATATGGACTTATTCATATGTTTGTCCATCTAACCATATAATATTCTTCACCTCACACAAGTTTATCTTCTGTCAGTTTGATTTTTCCACCACAGCAGCCCAAAGTAGTCAGTATCTGAAGTGCGAGCAACAAGATTGAGTCTCCTGTATAAATTCCCAACAGATCACCCAATCTTGCAGCTCTAACCTCAGACGTGTATCTTCGTTGTATGTATCTGCAATTTTATGCATACATTTTTAAATCATCTATGTCCTCTTCATTAGAGCAATTTCGTTGGGATTAACTTAAAGCAATAGCAGCAAGACTGGCTATGGTGTTTGTATTTTAACACCTTAATCAATTTTGCAGCGATCACTTTAGTCAGTCTTTGGAACTGGTTGTCTTGAAATATTGCAGATTGGTCTTTCTATAGGAGCAAAATGCAGATTCCGTGATTTTTCTGAAAAATATACGCAAAAGAAAAAAAAAGGAATCGTCTTCTGTGCTCATTTTTGGACCCATTTCTAGGGTCTGGAAACTTACGAATCTTAAACATTTAGAATTACAGGTTCATAAGATCGGATTTCCACCAAATAATTTTTCAGAGATAATATCTGAAATGGCAAGAACAACGCATATTACACTGTATGTGTCGCAAAACTATCAAGACACCTTCTTACTATGAGCGGAGAAGTGCAATTCATCGTCGAAATTCGTAATTGCTTTCTTACAAATATAAATATGAATAATGGAATATAAATACTCGATATAATCTTTAGACGAGGAAATTTTTTGAAATAAATCTAAAGTAAAAGTATCGACTTCTGTTCTCTTCATAAAATACAGAAAAGTATGACTTACCTTACTGCGGTCTTCTCAATACAGCGCTCAGTCTAGATGTCAGAAGGGAATTTTTGCGATTTTCCTGAAAATGTAGCGTCGGTGTGAATTAATAATTTTCTAGCGATATCCGAAGTAAGATATCAATAAATATCTCTCGTAAAATAATTTCCAGCTATACAAGACACTAAAAAATAAATCATTCTAAAACGAATTTTTTCTGTTCAATATTTAGGCGTTATTCTCCTCGAATTGATTTGCAGATCAAATGTCATGTGGTAGAACTCAGACTGAGTTCTAGCAAAGAATTCCGACACAGACAAAGGAATTACGAATGGGACAAAGGAATTTGGCTTCTCATGGTTTTCGTCTGTTTTATGCTCCCCTTGTGATAATATGTAATTCTTATTAAAGCGATAGAAATCGGTTTCGAATGAATGAATTTTTAAAAAAAACTGAAAAAAATTATCAATGCAGTATTTAATGTAATATTCTCATTACGAAAATTGCATTAGAATTTTCGACTTTTTATTCAGATTGTCTTCGTTTAGGGGTATTTTTAAATATAAATTACTTGTATTTTTGTTAGGAGTAGTGATCATCCAATAGGAATATACAATCGATGCATCTAATTTGAAAAAATGAAACACATCGTTATATGGACTTATTCATATGTTTTTCCATCTAACCATATAATATTCTTCACCTCACACAAGTTTATCTTCTGTCAGTTTGATTTTTCCACCACAGCAGCCCAAAGTAGTCAGTATCTGAAGTGCGAGCAACAAGATTGAGTCTCCTGTATAAATTCCCAACAGATCACCCAATCTTGCAGCTCTAACCTCAGACGTGTATCTTCGTTGTATGTATCTGCAATTTTATGCATACATTTTTAAATCATCTATGTCCTCTTCATTAGAGCAAGTTCGTTGGGATTAACTTAAAGCAATAGCAGCAAGACTGGCTATGGTGTTTGTATTTTAACACCTTCATCAATTTTGCAGCGATCACTTTAGTCAGTCTTTGGAACTGGTTGTCTTGAAATATTGCAGATTGGTCTTTCTATAGGAGCAAAATGCAGTTTCCGTGATTTTTCTGAAAAATATACGCAAAAGAAAAAAAAGGAATCGTCTTCTGTGCTCATTTTTGGACCCATTTCTAGGGTCTGGAAACTTACGAATCTTAAACATTTAGAATTACAGGTTCATAAGATCGGATTTCCACCAAATAATTTTTCAGAGATAATATCTGAAATGGCAAGAACAACGCATATTACACTGTATGTGTCGCAAAACTATCAAGACACCTTCTTACTATGAGCGGAGAAGTGCAATTCATCGTCGAAATTCGTAATTGCTTTCTTACAAATATAAATATGAATAACGGAATATAAATACTCGATATAATCTTTAGACGAGGAAATTTTTTGAAATTTAACTAAAGTAAAAGTATCGACTTCTGTTCTCTTCATAAAATACAGAAAAGTATGACTTACCTTACTGCGGTCTTCTCAATACAGCGCTCAGTCTAGATGTCAGAAGGGAATTTTTGCGATTTTCCTGAAAATGTAGCGTCGGTGTGAATTAATAATTTTCTAGCGATATCCGAAGTAAGATATCAATAAATATCTCTCGGAAAATAATTTCCAGCTATACAAGACACTAAAAAATAAATCATTCTAAAACGAATTTTTTCTGTTCAATATTTAGGCGCTATTCTCCTCGAATTGATTTGCAGATCAAATGTCATGTGGTAGAACTCAGACTGAGTTCTAGCAAAGAATTCCGACACAGACAAAGGAATTACGAATGGGACAAAGGAATTTGGCTTCTCATGGTTTTCCTCTGTTTTATGCTCCCCTTGTGATAATATGTAATTCTTATTAAAGCGATAGAAATCGGTTTCGAATGAATGAATTTTTAAAAAAAACTGAAAAAAATTATCAATGCAGTATTTAATGTAATATTCTCATTACGAAAATTGCATTAGAATTTTCGACTTTTTATTCAGATTGTCTTCGTTTAGGGGTATTTTTAAATATAAATTACTTGTATTTTTGTTAGGAGTAGTGATCATCCAATAGGAATATACAATCGATGCATCTAATTTGAAAAAATGAAACACATCGTTATATGGACTTATTCATATGTTTTTCCATCTAACCATATAATATTCTTCACCTCACACAAGTTTATCTTCTGTCAGTTTGATTTTTCCACCACAGCAGCCCAAAGTAGTCAGTATCTGAAGTGCGAGCAACAAGATTGAGTTTCCTGTATAAATTCCCAACAGATCACCCAATCTTGCAGCTCTAACCTCAGACGTGTATCTTCGTTGTATGTATCTGCAATTTTATGCATACATCTTTAAATCATCTATGTCCTCTTCATTAGAGCAATTTCGTTGGGATTAACTTAAAGCAATAGCAGCAAGACTGGCTATGGTGTTTGTATTTTAACACCTTAATCAATTTTGCAGCGATCACTTTAGTCAGTCTTTCGAACTGGTTGTCTTGAAATATTGCAGATTGGTCTTTCTATAGGAGCAAAATGCAGTTTCCGTGATTTTTCTGAAAAATATACGCAAAAGAAAAAAAAGGAATCGTCTTCTGTGCTCATTTTTGGACCCATTTCTAGGGTCTGGAAACTTACGAATCTTAAAAATTTAGAATTACAGGTTCATAAGATCGGATTTCCACCAAATAATTTTTCAGAGATAATATCTGAAATGGCAAGAACAACGCATATTACACTGTATGTGTCGCAAAACTATCAAGACACCTTCTTACTATGAGCGGAGAAGTGCAATTCATCGTCGAAATTCGTAATTGCTTTCTTACAAATATAAATATGAATAACGGAATATAAATACTCGATATAATCTTTAGACGAGGAAATTTTTTGAAATTTATCTAAAGTAAAAGTATCGACTTCTGTTCTCTTCATAAAATACAGAAAAGTATGACTTACCTTACTGCGGTCTTCTCAATACAGCGCTCAGTCTAGATGTCAGAAGGGAATTTTTGCGATTTTCCTGAAAATGTAGCGTCGGTGTGAATTAATAATTTTCTAGCGATATCCGAAGTAAGATATCAATAAATATCTCTCGTAAAATAATTTCCAGCTATACAAGACACTAAAAAATAAATCATTCTAAAACGAATTTTTTCTGTTCAATATTTAGGCGCTATTCTCCTCGAATTGATTTGCAGATCAAATGTCATGTGGTAGAACTCAGACTGAGTTCTAGCAAAGAATTCCGACACAGACAAAGGAATTACGAATGGGACAAAGGAATTTGGCTTCTCATGGTTTTCCTCTGTTTTATGCTCCCCTTGTGATAATATGTAATTCTTATTAAAGCGATAGAAATCGGTTTCGAATGAATGAATTTTTAAAAAAAACTGAAAAAAATTATCAATGCAGTATTTAATGTAATATTCTCATTACGAAAATTGCATTAGAATTTTCGACTTTTTATTCAGATTGTCTTCGTTTAGGGGTATATTTAAATATAAATTACTTGTATTTTTGTTAGGAGTAGTGATCATCCAATAGGAATATACAATCGATGCATCTAATTTGAAAAAATGAAACACATCGTTATATGGACTTATTCATATGTTTGTCCATCTAACCATATAATATTCTTCACCTCACACAAGTTTATCTTCTGTCAGTTTGATTTTTCCACCACAGCAGCCCAAAGTAGTCAGTATCTGAAGTGCGAGCAACAAGATTGAGTGCCCTGTATAAATTCCCAACAGATCACCCAATCTTGCAGCTCTAACCTCAGACGTGTATCTTCGTTGTATGTAACTGCAATTTTATGCATACATTTTTAAATCATGGATGTCCTCTTCATTAGAGCAAGTTCGTTGGGATTAACTTAAAGCAATAGCAGCAAGACTGGCTATGGTGTTTGTATTTTAACACCTTAATCAATTTTGCAGCGATCACTTTAGTCAGTCTTTGGAACTGGTTGTCTTGAAATATTGCAGATTGGTCTTTCTATAGGAGCAAAATGCAGTTTCCGTGATTTTTCTGAAAAATATACGCAAAAGAAAAAAAAGGAATCGTCTTCTGTGCTCATTTTTGGACCCATTTCTAGGGTCTGGAAACTTACGAATCTTAAAACTTTAGAATTACAGGTTCATAAGATCGGATTTCCACCAAATAATTTTTCAGAGATAATATCTGAAATGGCAAGAACAACGCATATTACACTGTATGTGTCGCAAAACTATCAAGACACCTTCTTACTATGAGCGGAGAAGTGCAATTCATCGTCGAAATTCGTAATTGCTTTCTTACAAATATAAATATGAATAACGGAATATAAATACTCGATATAATCTTTAGACGAGGAAATTTTTTGAAATTTATCTAAAGTAAAAGCATCGACTTCTGTTCTCTTCATAAAATACAGAAAAGTATGACTTACCTTACTGCGGTCTTCTCAATACAGCGCTCAGTCTAGATATCAGAAGGGAATTTTTGCGATTTTCCTGAAAATGTAGCGTCGGTGTCAATTAATAATTTTCTAGCGATATCCGAAGTAAGATATTAATAAATATCTCTCGGAAAATAATTTCCAGCTATACAAGACACTAAAAAATAAATCATTCTAAAACGAATTTTTTCTGTTCAATATTTTGTCGATATTCTCCTCGAATTGATAAGCAGATCAAATGTCATGTGGTAGAACTCAGACTGAGTTCTAGCAAAGAATTCCGACACAGACAAAGGAATTACGAATGGGACAAAGGAATTTGGCTTCTCATGGTTTTCCTCTGTTTTATGCTCCCCTTGTGATAATATGTAATTCTTATTAAAGCGATAGAAATCGGTTTCGAATGAATGAATTTTTAAAAAAAACTGAAAAAAATTATCAATGCAGTATTTAATGTAATATTCTCATTACGAAAATTGCATTAGAATTTTCGACTTTTTATTCAGATTGTCTTCGTTTAGGGGTATTTTTAAATATAAATTACTTGTATTTTTGTTAGGAGTAGTGATCATCCAATAGGAATATACAATCGATGCATCTAATTTGAAAAAATGAAACACATCGTTATATGGACTTATTCATATGTTTTTCCATCTAACCATATAATATTCTTCACCTCACACAAGTTTATCTTCTGTCAGTTTGATTTTTCCACCACAGCAGCCCAAAGTAGTCAGTATCTGAAGTGCGAGCAACAAGATTGAGTCTCCTGTATAAATTCCCAACAGATCACCCAATCTTGCAGCTCTAACCTCAGACGTGTATCTTCGTTGTATGTATCTGCAATTTTATGCATACATTTTTAAATCATGGATGTCCTCTTCATTAGAGCAAGTTCGTTGGGATTAACTTAAAGCAATAGCAGCAAGACTGGCTATGGTGTTTGTATTTTAACACCTTAATCAATTTTGCAGCGATCACTTTAGTCAGTCTTTGGAACTGGTTGTCTTGAAATATTGCAGATTGGTCTTTCTATAGGAGCAAAATACAGTTTCCGTGATTTTTCTGAAAAATATACGCAAAAGAAAAAAAAGGAATCGTCTTCTGTGCTCATTTTTGGACCCATTTCTAGGGTCTGGAAACTTACGAATCTTAAAACTTTAGAATTACAGGTTCATAAGATCGGATTTCCACCAAATAATTTTTCAGAGATAATATCTGAAATGGCAAGAACAACGCATATTACACTGTATGTGTCGCAAAACTATCAAGACACCTTCTTACTATGAGCGGAGAAGTGCAATTCATCGTCGAAATTCGTAATTGCTTTCTTACAAATATAAATATGAATAACGGAATATAAATACTCGATATAATCTTTAGACGAGGAAATTTTTTGAAATTAATCTAAAGTAAAAGCATCGACTTCTGTTCTCTTCATAAAATACAGAAAAGTATGACTTACCTTACTGCGGTGTTCTCAATACAGCGCTCAGTCTAGATGTCAGAAGGGAATTTTTGCGATTTTCCTGAAAATGTAGCGTCGGTGTCAATTAATAATTTTCTAGCGATATCCGAAGTAAGATATTAATAAATATCTCTCGGAAAATAATTTCCAGCTATACAAGACACTAAAAAATAAATCATTCTAAAACGAATTTTTTCTGTTCAATATTTAGGCGATATTCTCCTCGAATTGATAAGCAGATCAAATGTCATGTGGTAGAACTCAGACTGAGTTCTAGCAAAGAATTCCGACACAGACAAAGGAATCACGTATGGGACAATAGTAATTTTGCTTCTCATGGCTATTCGTCTATTCTATGCTCCCCTTGTGATAATATGTAATTCTTATTAAAGCGATAGAATTCGGTTTCGAATGAATGAATTTTTAAAAAAACTGAAAATATTATGAATGCAGTATTTAATGTAATATTCTCATTCCGAAAACTGCACTAGAATTTCGACTTTTTATTCAGATTGTCTTCGTTTAGGGATAGTTTTAAATATAAATTACTTGCAGTTTTGTTAGGAGTAGTGATCATCCAATAGGAATATACAATCGATGCATCTAATTTTAAAAAATGAAACACATCGATATATGGCCTGTTTCATATGTTTGTCCAACTGGCCATATAGTATTCATCACGTCACACAAGTTTATCTTCTGTCAGTTTGATTTTTCCACCACAGCAGCGCAAAGTAGTCAGTATCTGAAGTGCGAGCAACAAGATTGAGTGCTGTGAATACAGTCCCAACACATCACCCAATCTTGCAGCTCTAACCTCAGACGTCTATCTTCGTTGTATGTATCTGCAATTTTATGCATACATTTTTAAATCATCTATGTCCTCTTCATTAGAGCAATTTCGTTGGGATTAACTTAAAGCAATAGCAGCAAGACTGGCTATGGTGTTTGTATTTTAACACCTTAATCAATTTTGCAGCGATCACTTTAGTCAGTCTTTGGAACTGGTTGTCTTGAAATATTGCAGATTGGTCTTTCTATAGGAGCAAAATGCAGTTTCCGTGATTTTTCTGAAAAATATACGCAAAAGAAAAAAAAGGAATCGTCTTCTGTGCTCATTTTTGGACCCATTTCTAGGGTCTGGAAACTTACGAATCTTAAAAATTTAGAATTACAGGTTCATAAGATCGGATTTCCACCAAATAATTTTTCAGAGATAATATCTGAAATGGCAAGAACAACGCATATTACACTGTATGTGTCGCAAAACTATCAAGACACCTTCTTACTATGAGCGGAGAAGTGCAATTCATCGTCGAAATTCGTAATTGCTTTCTTACAAATATAAATATGAATAACGGAATATAAATACTCGATATAATCTTTAGACGAGGAAATTTTTTGAAATTTATCTAAAGTAAAAGCATCGACTTCTGTTCTCTTCATAAAATACAGAAAAGTATGACTTACCTTACTGCGGTCTTCTCAATACAGCGCTCAGTCTAGATGTCAGAAGGGAATTTTTGCGATTTTCCTGAAAATGTAGCGTCGGTGTCAATTAATAATTTTCTAGCGATATCCGAAGTAAGATATTAATAAATATCTCTCGGAAAATAATTTCCAGCTATACAAGACACTAAAAAATAAATCATTCTAAAACGAATTTTTTCTGTTCAATATTTAGGCGTTATTCTCCTCGAATTGATTTGCAGATCAAATGTCATGTGGTAGAACTCAGACTGAGTTCTAGCAAAGAATTCCGACACAGACAAAGGAATTACGAATGGGACAAAGGAATTTGGCTTCTCTTGCTAGTCGTCTATTCTATGCTCCCCTTGTGATAATATGTAATTATTTTAAAGGAATAGAATACGGTTTCGTAAGAATGTATTTTTAAAAAAATGAAAAAAAATTATGAATGCAGTATTTAATGTAATATTCTCATTCCTAAAACTTCTTTAGAAATTTCGACTTTTTAATGAGATTGTCTACGTTTAGGGTTAGTTTTAAACACAAATTACTTGCATTTTTGTTAGGAGTAGTGATCATCCAATAGGAAAATACAATCGATGCGTCTAATTTTAAATAATGAAACACATCGTTATATGGCCTGTTTTATATGTTTGTCCAACTGATCATATAATATTTATCACGTCACACAAGTTTATCTTCTGTCAGTTTGATTTTTCCACCACAGCAGTGCAAAGTAGTCAGTATCTGAAGTGCGAGCAACAAGATTGAGTGCTTGTATAAATTTCCAACACATCACCCAATCTTGCAGATCTAACCTCAAACGTGTATCTTCGTTGTATGTAATCTGCAATTTTATGCATACATTTTTAAATCATGGATGTCCTCTTCATTAGAGCAATTTCGTTGGGATTAACTTAAAGCAATAGCAGCAAGACTGGCTATGGTGTTTGTATTTTAACACCTTAATCAATTTTGCAGCGATCACTTTAGTCAGTCTTTGGAACTGGTTGTCTTGAAATATTGCAGATTGGTCTTTCTATAGGAGCAAAATGCAGTTTCCGTGATTTTTCTGAAAAATATACGCAAAAGAAAAAAAAGGAATCGTCTTCTGTGCTCATTTTTGGACCCATTTCTAGGGTCTGGAAACTTACGAATCTTAAAACTTTAGAATTACAGGTTCATAAGATCGGATTTCCACCAAATAATTTTTCAGAGATAATATCTGAAATGGCAAGAACAACGCATATTACACTGTATGTGTCGCAAAACTATCAAGACACCTTCTTACTATGAGCGGAGAAGTGCAATTCATCGTCGAAATTCGTAATTGCTTTCTTACAAATATAAATATGAATAATGGAATATAAATACTCGATATAATCTTTAGACGAGGAAATTTTTTGAAATTTATCTAAAGTAAAAGCTATCGACTTCTGTTCTCTTCATAAAATACAGAAAAGTATGACTTACCTTACTGCGGTCTTCTCAATACAGCGCCCAGTCTAGATGTCAGAAGGGAATTTTTGCGATTTTCCTGAAAATGTAGCGTCGGTGTGAATTAATCATTTTCTAGCGATATCCGAAGTAAGATATCAATAAATATCTCTCGTAAAATAATTTCCAGCTATACAAGACACTAAAAAATAAATCATTCTAAAACGAATTTTTTCTGTTCAATATTTAGGCGCTATTCTCCTCGAATTGATTTGCAGATCAAATGTCATGTGGTAGAACTCAGACTGAGTTCTAGCAAAGAATTCCGACACAGACAAAGGAATTACGAATGGGACAAAGGAATTTGGCTTCTCATGGTTTTCCTCTGTTTTATGCTCCCCTTGTGATAATATGTAATTCTTATTAAAGCGATAGAAATCGGTTTCGAATGAATGAATTTTTAAAAAAAACTGAAAAAAATTATCAATGCAGTATTTAATGTAATATTCTCATTACGAAAATTGCATTAGAATTTTCGACTTTTTATTCAGATTGTCTTCGTTTAGGGGTATATTTTAAATATAAATTACTTGTATTTTTGTTAGGAGTAGTGATCATCCAATAGGAATATACAATCGATGCATCTAATTTGAAAAAATGAAACACATCGTTATATGGACTTATTCATATGTTTGTCCATCTAACCATATAATATTCTTCACCTCACACAAGTTTATCTTCTGTCAGTTTGATTTTTCCACCACAGCAGCCCAAAGTAGTCAGTATCTGAAGTGCGAGCAACAAGATTGAGTTTCCTGTATAAATTCCCAACAGATCACCCAATCTTGCAGCTCTAACCTCAGACGTGTATCTTCGTTGTATGTATCTGCAATTTTATGCATACATTTTTAAATCATGGATGTCCTCATCACAAGAGCAAGTTCGTTGGGATTAACTTTAAACATTAGCAGCAAGACTGGCTACGGTGTTTGTATTATAACACCTTAACCAATTTTGCAACGATCACTTTACTCAGTCTTTCGCACTGGTTGTCTTGAAATATTGCTGATTGGTCTTTCTGTAGGAGCAAAATGCAGTTTACGTGATTTTTCTGAAAAATATACGCAAAAGAACAAAAAAAATCGTCTTCTGTTCTCATTTTTGGACCTATTTCTAGGATTTGAAAACTTACGAATCTTAAATCTTTAGAATTATATGTTCTTAAGACCGGATTTCCACCCCATCTTTTTTCGGAGATAAAATCTGAAATGGCAAAAACAAGGCATTTTACTATGTATGTTTCGCAAAACTATCAAGACACCTTCTTCCTATCACCCGAGAAGTGCAATTCTTCGTCGAATTTCGTAATTTCTTTCTTACAAATATAAATATCAATAACGGAATATAAATACTCGATATAATCTTTAGACAAGGAAATTTTTTGAAATGAATATAAAGTAATAACATCGATTTTAGTTCTCTTCATAAAATACAGAACAGTATGACTTACCTTACTGCGGTGTTGTCAAGAGAGCTCTCAGTAATGAGTGAATTTTAAAAACTGAAAAAAATGACCAAAGTAGTATTTAATAAAATATTCTTATTTTTGACACTGCAACTGACTATTCGGCATTTTCATGAGAAAGTAATCTTTGAGGGATATCTTTAAATACTAATTAATTGCATATTTGTTAGCAATAATAATCATCCAATAGGAGAATTCAATCGGAGGATATAATAAAAAATAGAACACATCGTTACATGTGCTGTTTTATAAGCTTTGGCCAGCTGAACACATAATATTCTTCACGCTACAGTTCCTGATCAACTATCGCAACACAAAGGAGTCAGTATCTGAAGTGCGAGCAACAAGACTGATTGTTCTGAATTAATTTTTAACAGATCACCCAAGCTTTGAGTTCTAATGTCAGACGTTTTTCTTCGTTTTATGTAACCGCAGTTCTATGGATATCATTTTATGTATGTAGTTTTAAATATAGAATGATCTCCTCACATGAGCAAATTCGTTGGAAATCACTGAAAGTAAAAGCAGCAAGACTGGCTATGGTGTGTATATTATAACACCTTAACCAATTTTGCACCGATCACTTTAGTCAGTCTCCGGTACTAATTGTTTTGAAATATTGCAGATCAGTCTTACTGTTTGAGAAAGTTACAGCTTACATGGATTATTCTGTACAATATGCGCCACAGAAGAATTATCGTCTCCAGTGGCCACTTTTGGATCCCTTGTCTGATCTAGAAACGTGGAAATCTTAAAACTTTAAAATTATATCTTCGTAAGATCGGATTTCCTCCGCTCCTTCTTTTTTCAGAGATAATATTTTAAATGGCAATAACAGGACATTTTACTATGTCTGTTTCACAAAACTATCAATACATCTTCTCCCTACCACACGAGTTCTGTATTTTTTTGAATTTTGTAATTTTTTTCTTATAATTATAAATGTCAATAACGGAATATAAATACTCGATATCAAATTTAGATAAGGAAATTTTTTTAATTAGATATAAAGATATAACATCGATATTAGTTCTATTCATAAAACACAAAACAGCAAATCTTGCCTTACTGCTGTCTTATCAAATGAGTGTTCAGTCATGGTGTGAGAATGTTTTATTTTCGGCTTTTCTAAAAATGCTGCGTCTGTGCCAATGTATCATTCTCTACGGATCTTCTAAATAAGAAAGAATAAAATATCTTCATATATAATTTTTGAGTTTTACAAGAAACTAAATATTAAATCATTTTTAAAACTAAATTTTTGTTTTTCAGTATTTCTACGATGCTCTCTTCGATTTGATAGGGAGTTTCAATCTCATATGATTGGCCTCAGAGTGAGTTACAGCAACGAATTCCATGAAATACACAGGAGTCACGAATGGGACTTACTACACTCTTAGACAAAAAGAAAACGGCGCAACAAGAAGGAGTTATCTGAATGGGACGAAAATCGGTAGATGTGATGTACATGTACAGAAAAACAAATGATTACACTTTGAGAAAAATAGTTATTTTGAAATATGCATGGACTTGTATCCGTAGAGGGAAAGTTAAAACCTATAATTGCTTTTGGTCACCAGAATTTGTAGAAATGAAGAAAAAACGTGACAGGCTTAGGAGAAAGGCTGAACTCACTAGAAGACCAAGTGATGTAACTTCTTGGGGGAAACAAATAGGAATTTTTAGAAAAGCAATTTTAGATGCGAAACGGAAGTCGTTTGAAAATTTTATTTCAAATGCAAACTACAAGGAGGATAGTTTAAAGAATTGTAAATTTTTGGCTACTATCCAGAATAAAAAACCAGTGTCCAAACGAGAACCAATCTCTACCGAAAATAAAACCTTGACCTCGCACAGAGATATAGCAAATTCTTTTGGAAACAACTTCGCACAATCTTAAAGAAAGGAATCTATGCAAGAAAAATGTCGAGGTCTTTATAGATAGATTTGAAAGAATCATTCAAGAAAGGTAGAGGAAATGAAGCAAATCTTAATGACGTTTTTAGTGCTCCAATTTGAAATACAAGAATTAGGTTTGGCCCTTAAATGCTCAAAAGTAAAAAAAAATCGCCTGGTGAAGATAATGTCCAAGCGGAATTTCTTAGACATCTTGGTGAGGGGGCAAAAAGGAGAAAAGAAAAAAAAGAGAAGAGTTTCTTAAGAGTTTTTAACCCTATATGGGAGACAGGCTTGGTCCCCTCACTTTCGAGAAAAGCCACTATTATTCCACTACTCAAGAAAAATGAAGACCCTAGGCTACTTAGTAGTTATAGGCCTATCTCTCTAACTAGCATCATGGGAAAGACAATGGAGAGACTTTTGATAAATCGGTTAAACTGGTACCTAGAGAAATACAACCTACTGGCCACGGAACAGGCTGGTTTCTGTAAAAATAGATCACCAATGATCAAGTTGCTCGTCTTAGTCAGATTATTAAAGATGCTTTGGACAAGAGAAACATTTTGATAGCTGTATTTGTTGATTTTAAAAGTGCATATGATTCCATCTGGAAGGAGAAACTCTTGCAGAAGTTGCTGAATTTTGGCATAACATCAAATATGTTTAATTGGTTTCCATCTTTTCTTGGTCAAAGGACGTGCAGAGTGAAATACGAAAATGACTATGGTAATATTAGTTCTATAGGTTCTGTACTTGCGAAACCCAGAATTCCCATGAAACTGTTGAGCGTCGAGACTAACTTGAATTTGACTCAATCTGTATCAAAAAAGGATGTTTCATCGGATGTACTAAAGTGTATCGCCTTAGAGACCATCGGGACTAGATATCCCGAGGACGGGTGGCTACGTGTTTATACGGATGGATCACAGTTATCGAGACATCAGAACGTTGGAGCCGGTGTTTACTCAGAGCTATTTTCTTTCTATGCACCTTTTGGAAAGTGCGGTACTGCCTTTGACGGTGAGGTGGAGGTGATACGCATTGCTCTTAAACAGCTAACTTGCCCTTTGTGTAAATTTAAAAGGGTAGTACTACTGTCAGATTCACAGGCTGCCATACAATCTATCAGTTCTATACATGATCCACTAACAAAAGAAATTTCCCAATGCCAACAGCTGCTAATTTTGTTGAGGTCTCATCAAAAGCGTGTTGTTTTGCAATGGATCCCTGACCACTGCAATTTATATGGTAATGAGCAGGCAGACTTTCTTGCCAAAAGGGGTGCTGTACTGATACACAGTTCAAAACGAGAAATCTCCTTCCTCACCTCTAAACTATTTATTAAACAAATTATGCAGTTAATGCACCAGCATGAACCTTTATCTAAAATAGAAACTAAATATGGAAGAAATAATTGTCTTTTAGATATTCCTGACAAGCCTAGACGGGAGGCAGTGGCTACTTTTCGTCTATTTACCGGGCATGATTGCCTTGCAACTCATCTGTATCGCATTGCCATTCTTATCGAGGCTGCTTGCTCCCTGTGTGACAAAGGAAACGAGCCTATGGGCAGATATCACCTGCGTACCTGTGGAGCCCTTCATGGAGATACGGATTCATCGAGATATTGGGAAGCGAGAGGACTTAATGGGGCGATAACCTTCGGTTATCTCATGAACTTTTCGATGTTTTTGTTGCTGCTGTTTCTTTGTTTAAATTTTTCTTTTTCATATTCTTGTACATGGCCCCAGCCATTGGGAAAAAAACTTTCAGAAAAACTGGATGGTTTATTCAAGTGAAAGAGCTTCACAAAGTGAAAAAGTCAATAACGCGTTGGTCCACCTCTGGCCCTTATACAAGCAGTTATTTGGCTTGGCATTGGTTGATAGAGGTGGCTGATGTCCTCCTGCAGGATATCGTGCTAAACTCTGTCTAATTGGCATGTTAGATCGTCAAAATCCCGAGCTGGTTGGAGGGCCCTGCCCATAATGCTCCAAACGTGCTCAATGGAGGAGAGATCTGGTGACCTTGCGTTGGGCAAGGTAGCGTTGGGCAAGCAAGAGGACAAGCAGTAGAAACTCTCGCCGTGTGCGGACGGGCATTATCTTGCTGAAATGTAAGACCAGAATGGCGTGATATGAAGGGCAACACAACGGGGCATAGAATATCGTCGACGTACCGCTGTGCTGTAAGGGTGCCACGGATGACAAGCGCAGTTAAGATGCGCTGCAGTGTCACATGTTCCTTCACTGGCCGTCAAACTTTAAAAGTTTGCATTTTCCATCGAAACCTGTGTGCATATCAATTTGTGTCCAATTTTCATTACCACTTCTTGGTGCATCGGGTTTTTTTTTGTTTGTCTTAGAGTGTATAACTTATAAATTTATAGAGATACATCTATATGTTACGTCTACATATCTGGAGAACATCTGATGGGAACATTCAATACTTTTTATTTCTTAGACTATTAGAAGAACGGATATTCACGGCTAAGAAACAGTTATTTCTCCGAAATTGGCCATCTTTTAAGGAACAGGAAATTTCAGTCGTCGTATTTAATTTATACGATACAATGTATTATTATTTATGTGCTATAATGATGATAAAATTTAATTTAATTTAATTTAGTTCAAAATTTTATTAAAGTTTAGACGTTAAGAAATTTTGAATTTCATCAGTTATGACATTTTTATAAATTAAAAAATGAATAATGAGCCTAAAAAGAGTCAAATACATTTCAAAATAACTCTGCGGCCCACGGTCTTGTCAAAATTGTACCGATGTCAAAATGCCCAATATAAAGCACCCTGCAGGCTTTTGGTATAAAGCTTCTCTGCGGAACATTGAAGGAAAAAAAAGGGTAGAAAAATATCCACAAATCATTGATCGGGAATTCTCTCTTTGTCCGGAGGAAAATTTCCCGCACCAAATTTGGCGTTCCGTAGAGAAATTTTACCAAAATCTCGCCAAACTGGTCCCTATTTAGAACTTCAGCCTTTATTTTGTTTGAATTCAAAAACGTGTAGTAAAACTTTATATCAACAACCTATTTTATTTTTTTAATTTACCTGGAAACCCGAATAATCTTTTTTTTCTTTTTTTCTTTTCTAATGGCGCGGTGGCCCGGTTGGCAAAAGCGTCAAGCCAGTGATCTGAAGGTTCCGGGTTCGAGGCCGGTCGCTGACAAAATACCCCGCCGTGTTCATTACGACCGGGGCACGTAAAATAGGGCGTGGCTGCAATGCCCTCCAAGTTCTCAATTTTGGGTCTGGTCCCGCCACTTGACTCGGTTCAAAATTCGCGGACCATGAAACGAGTGCAGTGTGGACCCACCCCCTTTGGTGCACCCGGGGCAAAGCATGCGGTGAAGTGGTTCAGGCTTCCGGCTCCCCCCGGAGAAGAGCCTAGGCTCAGTTCTCCCCTAATAATCTTAAAAATTACGGTTTTTAGAAGATTAGAAACCTAAAACCGCGAGTTTTAAAAATTTCAAGTTTTCAGTAACCCTAATGATAACGTATTCGGCTCTTCCTACGATAAATCTAATATTAAAAAATATGGATAATGCTATAATAGAAAATTTTGTAAGAAGCCATACTTAATGCTAAAGGATGAAAACAAAGCTAATACATCAGTAATTGACCTGAAAGAGGAACTTACAAACTTGTCTAATTTTACCGACGAAGGAAAAAAAAATTCGCAAGAGGTATTAAATTTTATATCTAAATTTGATTTTGAATACATATTTTTAAACGTTGTTGCAGCTTTAGGAATATTACTAACACTACCTGCAATTGTAGTAGCAGCTGAGAGCCGTTTTTCTAAACTTAAAATTTTAAAGAATTATCTACGAACAACAACTCAATAGCGATTGAATGAATCAACAATAATTTCTATAATAAAGGCGGTTCTAAAACAAAAAATTTTAGAGATGCAATCATGCAATTTACTGCAGTAATGGCTCGAAGAATGATTTAGTAATTACTTTTATGATATATTAAATCATATTCAAATTTATTTACTTTTTCTGCCTTT
The DNA here is from genome assembly GCA_907164885.2 of Dolomedes plantarius. Classification (NCBI taxonomy): domain Eukaryota; kingdom Metazoa; phylum Arthropoda; class Arachnida; order Araneae; family Dolomedidae; genus Dolomedes; species Dolomedes plantarius. The sequence continues at coordinate 114,818,835 of OU015501.1, read as the reverse complement.
TTTAAGTTCTGAAATTAATAAAAAATTTAAATAAATAAAACTTGTTTTTTATTTAATATTTTTCGCAAAATGTCCATTATTCTATTAAATAGACTATTGTCCACCTCCCGTCAGAAGAGACCTGGAACTGTTGTAAGGTTGCTGCCTCGGAGAGGTCGATTCTCGAAATGAGGGGTCGGGGATAATTGACACCCCAATACCATTTCCCGCGGAAAGTATTTATCGCTCTTTAGGCATTAAGAAAATTATGTAAGTTTTAACTATTTAGGCTTTAAAAAACCATCGCGTGTTTTGATTTTTATTTTCATGTAATCAACGTATTTGAAACTTTTAACCCTGCATCGCACTCCTTACTGTTTCCCGAAGTAATGTGAGGGAGTTTCAGAAATTCTGAATAAAATTTAGAGTCATGTTTACTTTTATAAATATGGAATCATACAAAAATTTATTATTATAGATGCAGATTTCTGGGTATTTGGGTTTTTGCAATTGTTAATTTTTTGTTTCGCTATAGGAGACGAGATCTGTTGCGGTATTTTTTTTTCCTTTAAAATAATAAGTATGGTCAGTTATATTAATAATTGGTGATAATATCAAACAAAAGGGCTTTCAGAAACCAATGACAGCACGAATGAATGATAAAAATTATACTACTGCAGTGTGGTTTTCAATTATAGATTTTTTTTCATTGCATTTATTGTACAGAGTTGATTATTATCAGAGTTTCAGTAAATTCAGCTTTTGGATTTATGTAAGGCATTTCTTACATATCCTATTTTTTATTTATTTATTTATTTATTTATTTATATTTTTTTTTTTGCAGAATTTTGTTTTTATTTGGGATATAAGTGGTCGGTCTAGAAATGAGGGATTAAACATATAACGATTACATAAGACCTTAAGTTATGGAAAAAGTATTTAAGCCAGATTTAATTTACAGAACAAAAATAGCTACCAAATAAATATTTCCAGATTTTTTTTTATCAGCAAAATCATTTATGATTTGATCAAATTTTAATATCTTCATGCTCCATAGAAAGTATTGCAAGACTGTTTAGTCTTTACTGTGATATTGTTGGTCTCAGGTATGTTTTAATTAATTTTAATCTAGAAAAGGTTCTGCTCCCGGTCCCCATTTGGAAAGCCAGCAGCTCTGTCATTTGTAGGGAGGGATTTTAGAATTTTTATGGGTTTCAGAAATTTAAAGATGGAAGAATGTTTTAATGCTTCCCTTTCTTCAACCAGCATATCGAGATATACATCTTCATGTTTTACACACTTCGTTTGGTCGTTATTCTGAGTAATTTTTACATCTGTTAACGCAATTTTCTTTTAAACATATTTTTAATTTTCCTAATTAAATAGGTCAAATCGGCTTAAAGCCGGTCCTGCCCTTTAAAGTGCTATGATGACGTCACTAATGATCTTTTCTAATGAAAAATCACATGCAAATATTTTTCTCAACACTTTATAAAATTTTCCCATTTTCCGCAATTTAACTAGAGAAATATTTCGTCAAACTCTAATTTCATCCTCTGTGAAATATCTTCTCATAACTTGGTTTTTGTTAGCCATATTTTTGCCCTGTTTAAAATTAAATGAAAACGTGAAAGATGTATTGCTTAGTTGCAAGTTTATAACTTGGAAAATAGACATAAGAAATCAATGTTTAACCATTTCAGATTATATAGCAAATCACGGCAGTTAATATTCCAATAGGTATAGTGTTGAAAATTTCCTTTCAATTGTTAACTGCAGATGTGTATTCCTCCCCACTCGTCTCTTGTAAACACAGGGTAAACCATTACCATAAGGCTACAGATTATAGCTTCATGACCATTTATAGCTTATAGCTTCATGACCATTACCCATCGGCAGAAAGAAACACCTGTTCGACTCTTCCTTGGGGCAAATACCGTTATTTGGCGAAAAGGTGGGGATGTTTGGTGACAATCTCCTCCTCTCCCGTTGACCGTCGCTTATGACACTTTCCACCCCCCATAAAAAAAGAAATGCTTCCGAGTGACCACTTTCTGAGGGATCTTCTCTTCGGAGGACACAAATACTTCTAATGGTGAAACATTCATTATTTAGAATATCTCCAAAAATTTGCAAAGGCGACTTTTTTTTTTAACTTTCTTCATGCGCTATAATTGATCGACCCGGTTCTGCTCCAAATAAAACTTTTAAGCATAGAAATAAAACAGTGGACGTCTTTGAATTTGAAATCAAAAATATGTACGGCATTTACGATTGAGACTGATACGAAACATAGCGTTTCAAGAGTGTGTCAGATATGAAGTCGATTGAACTCACGTTAGAGTGTCGTTCTTCAGAAGGGCTGAAAATGTGTGAAAAGTAAACTGACTCTTCATTAAAAGGGGTTAACCTTCATTAAAAGGGGTGCCAAGTGGGGAGAGGTACTCTTCGCTGTGATGGGTGGTCCCGTCATAATTACCAGTCTTCCCCCCCCCCCCCAACACACACACAGGCGAGAATTTCAGCAAAATTTAGTATTTAATTTTTTTTGCCACTATTGACAGCTATATAAATGCTGATAATCAACTAAAAATGGTATTTTCAGATAGCCTGAACTTTTTTGCCCCTTGCAACAGGATTCATTTTATAAATTTCGTCCACCAAAGGAATTTATGAGCGTTTAAAACACACTATACCAGATTTTTTTTCCCTGAATAATTTAAATTTTAAAATATTATTTGCATTTTTTTTAACGAAAACTGCCCCAAGGTGTAAAATTTCTACGGAGTACAATTTTTTCTATAAAACAAAAAACAACTTTAAATTCAAGTCGGCAATCTTTGGACAAATTTTGTCCATAGGTTAACATTGAAGTGAGTGAATCCAATAGGGTTAGTACACAGTAGCCTTAAGACAGTAAAATTCAACGACCAAGTCGCAATCATGATGGACTCAAACATGGCATCTACTGTGGCAGATCACATCCAGCCGTTGTTCACTGATATTTACTACAGGACTGATATTTACTACATCTTTTACTCACTATGGGCATTCTTAATTGTTTTAAGAGTGTGTTGTCATGGTGGATCTGTGACATTCCGTGTTGATGAGAGAAAGCAAGATAGTTATAGTTGCAAATAGGCAATAAAATGGTAAAAGGTGATAGCGTTAGCGACGGGAAATGGCAGTGGAAACAGAGAAGTTGCCAACTGAAAGGGACGTACATTTCACCAGCCCCGCACCTAAGCGAATTTTAATCTAAACATACCTCATTCGTTAGTACTCCGTTAGTACCGGTTAGTACCGCAAAAATTTTCGTTAGTACCGAATTTAAAATAAATTTATTACAATTTTTTATTGCGGGGCTGGTGAAATGCGAGCCCCGCACCTACGCAATTCTGGAATTTCATTAGTGCCATTCGTTAGTACTTCGTTAGTACCGGTTAGTACCGCAAAAATTTTCGTTAGTACCGAATTTAAAATAATTTTATTGCAATTTTTTATTACGTTGCTAGTATTTCACCTGTCCCGCAACCACGCAATTCTGGAACTCCATGGCTGATTTCAACGGGGAAGACCGCTTGTTTACGAGTGGTGTGATTTTTGACTGGTTTGCAGGGTAAACTAGAAATACTACTAAAAAGTATCCGGAATGCTTCATTTAAAATACATCTATAGTAGATATGGTCTGCAAACTTTTATCAAACACTTTTACGACTTCTATAGACATCTGGCAATAGTCAGTAATTTATTTCATTTTATTGTCTGAAAAATAGTTTTTAGTTGTGGTACTAACGAAAATTTTTGTGGTACAAACCGGTACTAACGAAATACTAACGAATGGCACTAGTGAAGTTCTAGAATTGCATAGGTGCGGGGCTGGAGAAATGCTGGCCCCGCAATAAAAAATTGCAATAAATTTATTTTAAATGCGGTACTAACGAAAATTGTTGCGGTACTAACCGGTACTAACGAAGTACTAACGAATGGCACTAGGGAAATTCCAGAATTTCATAGGTGCGAGGCTTGCAATTCACCAGCCCCGCAATAAAAAATTGCAATAAATTTATTTTAAATTCGGTACTAGCGAAAATTTTTGCTGTACTAACCGGTACTAACGAAGTACTAACGAATGAGATATGTTTGGATTAAAATTCGTTTAGGTGCGGGGCTGGTGAAATGTACGTCTGAAACTAGCTGCAGAGGGAGAAGTATGTCGCAAAAGGGGTCGATCGATGGAACCCCCGCGGTTTTACGGGACCAACCCAGATTTTAATTGAACCCCCAAGTGAAGGAGTTTGTGGGGAAAATGGTGCTTAGAAAGATGCAAGTGTGAAAAGTATGTTGACGGCACCGCGAACGAGTTGAGCCAACGACAGATGGCTAGATAAAATGATTGGCACAAGGCCGACACACAATAAGAGGAAAGGAATGTATAACCATATTGAAAATTAAGAATATATAAAAATAAGGAGAGAAGAATAATAGAGAATCCTAGAGACTGGCAGCAGTTAGAAAAAATACCCGACCTCGATGGAGAGAGCCCTTGAATAAAGAGATGCAAGTTTGACCACAGAGGGTGGAGTCCCGATGACCTGTTTAATGAATCTTCGAATCGACGGAGGGAAATCATATAGTGCAGTGCTCCCCAACCTTTTAATCACCGCGGACTGGTCAACGTTTGATAATTTTACCGCGGCCCGCTGAGGGGGGCTATGACTGCAATTTTAATTCATAATTTTGAAATGTTTAATAAACAATAAACTAATTTAAAATAGTTACAAGATTTCTTCTGTTACAAAGGTATAAATTAGCACAAACCCGACAAAGTCGCACTAACCTGAGAGAAATATACCACAGTAAGTAAAATGGAAATAATTTAATGTTCCTTGGGCGGCCCGGTAGCATATTAACTACCTATACTCGAGTTCACGCAATAGGGAAATTTCAAGCCCGCTGATTCGTTGGTTTCGTCCCGTCATCTATGACATCACTTAGCGCAACTTCCAAAGACTTCACGTGGCGCCATCTTTTCCCCTGAAACTGATTCATTCATTACAATATACTATTTAGATTCCAAATGTTAGTGCGTATGTGAATAAATCGTCAGTAATTGTGTTTTTTGCTCAAATGTCCGTTTTTTCGGAAGATAAACTTCCATTCTCATTTTGTAATGAGGTGGAAAGTGAGTCCTTTGTCAATTTTCAATTTTTTTTTATAATTTAAATTTTTATAATAATGTCATAGTATATGCTACAAATATAGGGAGAGCTTTTTTTAAATATGTTTCTGAATTTTTGTAAAAAAAAATATTTTACTCATTATATGGTAATTTTTGAAAAAAGATTCTTCTTTTTCATGTTTATCTATTTGTAAAAAAAATTTAAGCATTTATCCAAAAAAAACCTCTTCCTACGTTTCTGAAACATTCAATCAAGATTAAAAAAATATAAAAAGTATAACTGTAAGTGCATATTTCTCAAAGCCTTAGTTCATCAAAGTCAAGCAAAATTGCAAAATCATGATTTTGAGAAAAATGCATTTAAAGTATAAAACATAACAGAAATTAAAGAAAAATAACTTACTTTTGTAACAAACATTTTTTTTAGTAATTTATTATGTTTGAAGGTTCTTATGATATCAAGAGCATATTAAATTCAACGTAGAAAAAAAATTATAGGCAGTTCCATATGTGAAAGAAATTAGACGATTTGCTAGAATTCATAAAAAAATAAGCTTCCTAATTTATTTTAAACAACTAAAAAAATATATTTTGCTATTTCTTTTATCGTAAAACACACCAGAACCATTAAGTAACAACCTTCTTATATATATATTATATATATGTATGTATGTATATATGTATGTATGTATGTATATATATATATATATATATATATATATATATATATATATATATATATATATATATATATATGTATGTATATATATACATATGTATATATGTATGTATGTATATATGTATGTATGTATATATATATGTATGTATATATATATATATATATATATATATATATATATGTATGTATGTATGTATGTGTATATATATATATAATATATACGTATATGTGTGTGTATATATATATATATATATATAAGAAATAAACATCGTCTCATTTTAAATTTAAATTCATTTAGTATTTTATATGGCATTTTATTTACTTCCTGACTTATTTTTTAAGATTTTAGTTATAGTCTCATATTTTAGATATAAGACACCAATAACCTGAAGTATGCATTGCAAAAATTCAACTTAATGCACAGCAATTCATATATGCACCAAACACAATATTTCGATAAAAACATTAAAAAATCATAAAGGATTTTTTAAATATTTTTTTGAATATTGTCTAGGCCCAAATATGTGTGAGAAAAAATATACATAGTTGTAAAAAAAAATCGTGCAGAGTATGCTTAAGTTTATATAAAAAAATATTAGTCAGAGGTAAAAAATCTATTCTTGCAAAATAATACACACATACACCCATACAAATTTATATCTTTCAATGCAAGTTCTTGTAAAATAAATCCACTCCCCCCCAAAAATGTTACATAATTCATAAAAATTTCAAACCTACCATTATATTCTTTTTAATTTTTTTAAAGGATTTTTTTTCTTCAAAGGTTTCTTTAACTTGTTATAAAAAGTTCAATCTTAGAAGTTTTCTTTTAAATAATAAGTGTATTTTTCACGATTAATTCAGTTTCACGATTAATTCAGTATTCACGATTAATTCAGTTTCAGGGGAAAAGATGGCGCCACGTGAAGTATTTGGAAGTTGCGCTAAGTGATGTCATAGAGGACGGGGAGACACCAACGAATCAGCGGGCTTAAAATTCCCCTATTGCGTGAACTCGAGTATAGGTAGTTAATATGCGGCCCGGTACCATTTAATCCACGGACCGGTACCGGTCCGCGGCCCGGGGGTTGGGGACCACTGCTATAGTGAATAGCGCCCGGCTGATGTTTGGAGTCCCGATGCCCTATTGATGAATCTTCGAATCGACGGAAGAGAGTCCCAGATTGAGCAGAGCCCGGTCGATGTACCGAACGGAAATACAGTGATCAACGAACAGCAACTAGTACAGCATAGCGGTATGTGGCCACTTATCCTATCATTTTTGTGTCAGTTACCACATTGGCTCAATAGAATTGGATGAGTATAATTGCATATTATGTAGAAATGTATTGAAATAGAATTCAGTGTTAAGTTTAATGGGTGCTAAATCATATTAGAATAAGCATATACTGGGAAATAGAGAAGAATAGAGATGTATTGATATATCATCCAGGGTAGCTGTAATGAGTGTAAGTTAATGTTATAAAAAGCATATTTTGGGATATAGAGAAGAATAGAGATGTGTAAGGTATATATAAGATTCGATTCACGAGAATCGAACTTTTGAGTGAATGAATTAAAGAAGCTGCTTGAGATATGCTAATTTCGGCATACGCGCTTGGTATAAATACCAAGCAGCTTGATTAATACAGAGGTTGGAAGAAGGTTTTGTTAAGGTTGATAGATAAGCGAGTTAAGGTAGCTACGAGATAAGCAGCTCCAAGTGTTAACTGGCGCTAGTGCTTAGGGGGCCCAAAAGTTTACGTGGCAGAACTGCTGGTTTGACTCTCTGCTGGTTTGTGAGTATTTGCAAAAAGTATTTCTATTGAATGTTAATATATATTCCGTACAAGTAGTACGTATGCTTATTGCTGTAAAAGCAAATTCTACATGTGCAACGAATTCAATAAACATTGTTTCATGTATAAACTGTGTTTGTATCAAATTCATTTAGAGTGCCACTTTAAATTATATACACCCAAGTGCGGATAGAAATGAGCTATAAAACTCTATAGATGTTTTGATATAGAATCCAGTGTTAATATTAATGAGTGTAATTGAATATTGTATATGTACTGTGTGTTAATAAATCAATTATAATAATATAAACAATTCAACATAAGCAAAAATATTTAAAAGCGGGCATAGACTGCCAAGCAGATTAACTTAAAACCTATCCTAGCGTTGAAATCTTATAACTTTTCAATAAAAGATTGCGCAGTTGCAGCAAATCCATATATTGAAAAAGAACAAATATAACTAAAAATAAATAATCCAACAGAGCAAGATAATTATACGAAGAATGTAGACAAAAACCAAACAGAAAACAAGCACTTAGGGCTCCACGCACCAAAGGCAAGATTCTGCAGTAGTGGCGGAACTAAACCAAAAATCGAGGTAACCGACTGGTCTCGTCATCAGGGAGCCTAACCAAATCAGTTACCTCAAGGGGAACTTTCTGAATAGGATGCAGGTATAACCAAAAAGCATCCCAAGGCCCCGAGATCCCCATTGAAACAGATAGTCAAAGGAAATGAAAAGACACGGACAAGTTGCACTAAGGGCTCAACCCACCATAAATGCAAGTACACATACAATCCTAATGCAAAGACTTAAGCAAAGATGCATACGTACCCTAAAACAGTAAGTGACGGTTATGGTAAAACAGCAGCCAATTTTTACCCTAGTAGATACGTCACTGTAGCAAAAACAACAGCGCCACACCCCAATGAAGTTTAAAAGAAGTATGAAACAGAATCTCTATCCTAAACGTCTTTAAAATATACCCGAGTCTAAATGCAATTTTTTTAAACTTTTAAATTGCCGAAATTATTAGGAAAATTGTTCTTACATAGGTTTTCCTCGAAAATGCCACACGCCTCCAAAAAATCTTCAGCGTTATTACAAATGTTTTTTATTAAGTTAAGTTGTAAGTAGAAAATATTATAATAAATTTTATAGTTCAGGTTGCTATGGAAATTGGTAAACGTGATAACCTCAAAGTTAAAATCTAATCTTTTATCATATATCTCAATTTTTAATACGCTATTTTGAATTTTAATTTTTATATCCAGATAAGTCGCAAAATGATTATTTTTATTAGTCCTGTTTAAAGTTAGTTCCTTTGGGTAGATTTGATTAGGAAATTCCAAATCGTTACAGTTAAAAATTATCAGGTCATCAAATGTACCTAAATCCGGTAACATTATTTGAGTTAAGAAATTTAGTTTCGTAAGAATGTAAGAAAATGTTTGCAAAGGCACTAGAAAAGCTATTACCCATTGGGATACCCTTTATCTGTTTAAAGAAACCCATGTCATTAAAGAGTTAGTTTTCAAAAATATTAAATTTACATAGATCAATCCAGTCACATTTTAAGATTAAAGTACTATCAAGATAGGAATCATATATTTCTGAGCAGATATTCATTAAGTTATCATGGGGAATACTAGTAAAAAGGTTTTCAAAATCAAACGTGTGTATGCTATCTATAGTCTTACACTTTAAAAATTGTAGAACATTCTGATTATTATTTATAATAACGCTGTTTTCGGTAACCCTGATTTTATTTAGAATAATTTCTAAATAGCTAAAAACTTTATACTAAACATAGTGTTATAACAATTAGTACTACATGTAACGAACCTAAATTTTGTAGGTACTTTATGGAATTTAATGTTAGGGAAAAGGTAAAGGTATCTTAGGCTATTAATCTTAAACTTAAATTTTTTGCTAAAGACTAAAATTCTATTATTTATTTCTTGCTTGATCGGGAACCGATCTCCGTCTCTCTAAACTCTTTCTCCCCAGTTCACCCCTCGGAATCCTAGTAGCGCTGTCGTCGCATAAAGTACGTGGTGACATATAGCTCATAGGCGGAGCTCTGGGTTAATACAATTCCCATAACTCGGCCGTCCTGCCAAGGCTGACGCCTTCCACAGCGGTATGCCCTATCATTACTTTCATCAGTTTTAACACACTAGTACAGACGAAACAAGAACAATGAAGCAAATTAAAAAGTAATACGCTGTTCACAGTTGGTCATGGCTCTTTTCTGATAGTTTAGTCAGAGCCAGTGGACTACCGTTCAACGTGTTCACTGTAGTACTTTAAAAAATACATGGATGCACTAAGTTTAAGTTAAGATGCACAATTCGTGTTTAACACACTTGAAATGCACTATCACAAGCGGAGCACACTTTCATAGGTGGGTCACCGAAATCTGCTGAACTTTGTCATCACCTGGGCAATTCCTGCCAAAAGAAGAAAGGTATCACATTCACTGAGAATCACTTTCCACTAAAATTAAATGGCATTTCAAAATCTGTTGTCTTTACATTATGTGGCACACATTCCCCCACAATAATCCCTTTTTCTTCCCTCTCATTATTCAAAATATAGCCACGATCGTTTCCTCGAGAGAACCCCATCGAGAACCTCTTGGACGAGTTGGATCACCAAATTAAGGGATTCAACAACCGTCAAAAATCGGTGAAGGAACTTACATGTCATCTACAAGCCAAGTGGAAGAAAATACCACTAGCCGTCATACAAGGACTTGTGGAAAGCATGCCCCGGTGGGTTGAGGCTGTAATTACCTCTCGTGTGGGCTCTACCAACTATTGAATATGAATAAATTTTGTTTTTCTTTTCTATCACAGGTGTCCAAATGCTTATTGGTAGATAGTATATATACTGAATGGTCAATTTATTACAACTACCTACTCAGTACATCACTGGGCCAAATTTTTCTCAGAATATTTCTGAGATTCTTTTGTTATGAACTCTATTAGATGTTGGTTGGCGTTCGATAAGATTTGGTGGTTCTGGATCCAGATGCCTGATGTCCCTATTAATCTTACCCCACAATGCTCAATTAGATTAATATCCGGTGATTGAGGAGACCTACTAAGCAAGGGGAAGCCTCCATCATGCTCTTCAAACTATCTGTAGACAATATATTTTTTGTTTGTTTTTCTAATGCGGAGGTACATGTTGTGAGACATTCGCCTTTTGAAATTCAACACGAAGTCTTGCTAGCTACTTTATTATGGGAGCACCATTTAAGTGAGCCAGCATTGCTCCCTGTGAGGGGACAACACGGTAACGACCAAGCCTTATTCGGGACTTGAACCCAAGCACACTGTGGGGAAAGCTCACGACACTAACCACTACAGAAGCGTATATCATGTGGGAGGCTGTGTAGACAATGTGAGCTTTATGACATGAAGCCTTGTCCTGCTGGAAGTATCCATCTCCAGTGAAGTAAACCATTAACATAATTAGATGTATTTGGTCAGTGACAATATTCAAATACCTTTTGAAATTCAGACATTTCTCCACGCGAATTAAGGAGCCCAAGGAATGGTAATAGCAAAACAGGATTACTGAGCACGAGGTCAGTATCTCCATATACACTGGTGAAATAAATTAAGAGAATTTGCATATTTTATCGAATTTAAGGAAAAGAACTGAACTGAATGTAAAACCCCTGCTTCTAGACAAAAATGCAAATCTTGTACGTGAAATACGTAAGCGTACACGTGTGTGTAGACGGAGCCAGTAGAGAAACAGGCTTTATAAGCGCACGTAAGTTAAGACGCATTTCGTTCTCTACCACGCCTCCGCGAATTTCTTGGTGTTATTTTGCAGCAATCGGTTAATTTCAAATTGTAACAGTAAAAATGAGTAACCACCAACGTTTAGATGATGGAATGAGGTGGCGAATTGTGTGGAGGCTAGAAGCAGGCCAATCTCAAGTCCAAATTTGTAGAGAGTTCAATTTAACGCCCAGCGTCGTGTGTAACATATGGAAACAGTTCCTGGATACCGGATCCATCGAGAGAAAGCCTGGGGAATGTCATCCAAGAGCCACGACGGCCAGAGAAGATCGTCATTTGTCGATTATAGCGAGGCGTAACAGGAGTGATACAGCTTTTCCTCTCTCTCGTGACTTGTATGCAGCCACAGGAACCCGTGTATCAAGGGTGACTGTTTTCAAAAGACTTCATGAGAGAGGGTTGTTTGCAAGAAGACCTTCTGTTTGCGTCCCGCTCACTTCTACGAACAGGAGAATCCGTTTATCATGGTACAGAGAGCTTGAACATTGGAGTATGGATCAATGGGCGACCGTTCTCTTCACTGATGAGTCCCGGTTCAGCCTAAACACAGATTCTCGCCGTACGTTCATATGGAGAAAACCAGGGACCCGCTACCTACCCTCCAATGTCCGCGAAATCGACCATTATGGCGGAGGAGGTTTAATGGTCTGGACAGGCATCATGTTGGACGGCCGCACACCTGTCCATGTCTTTGAAAGAGGCACTGTGGTGTGAGGTATAGTGATGAGGTCTTGGAGCCCTATGTTCGCCTTTTCAGGGGTGCGGTTGGCCCTGAGTTCATTTTAATGGACGATAACGGGAGGCCACATAGAGCTCTTCTGGTCGACGAATTTCTAGAGAGTGAGGATATTCGCCGGGTTGGATTGGCCAGCCAGATCTCCAGACCTTAACCCTATAGAGCAAGTCTGGGACGCTCTGGGGAGGGCAATTGCAACTCGCAAACCCCCTCCGAGAACCATCCAGGGAATGAAAACAGCGTTGCTGAACGAGTGGGACCAATTGCCACAGGAAATGATAAACTGCCTTATTTCAAGTACGAAATCACGCTGCGATACCTGTATATCTGTAAGAGGGGACCATATCCCCTATTAACCCATTTTTTTTTATTCTGCAACCAGTTTCATACCTTCTGACTCCAACGAGTGTTACGCACGATCATGCGTGTGTATTACAATTATTGAATAGTTATTTGTTTTGTATTGTATCAATGTATGTACATATCAAATTTCATTAAAATCGGTACAGTAGTTCTAGAGATAATCGACCAAGTCTGCAAATTCTCTTAATTTCTTACACCAGTGTATTTGGGGACTTCTGACACGTAGGGAACTTATGATGAGTTAAGGTTGGTTGTTTGAGAGCACTGCGGTCAATTTTTCTATTGAGTAAGAAATAATATATATCCTGATTCAATTGCGATATGTAGTAAATTGTGATTAATTTATAATCTTACTTCATGAACCAAGTTCTATTTGTGTGATTTCTACATTTCAAATATATTTTAGAACTGCATTGCTAAAAATGTAGACTTCGGGTGCGAGCATGGCGTTTACTTGCTTTCGAGTAGACATAGAACAAAAATATTGACGTGAAATGATAAAAGAATTGTTAAAGAGAAACTAGAAAATGATTATGCATTTAGTGGATAACATTTCATTTATGGTCATACGGATTCTAACCAAAGTGTAATTTGTTAAAATTACTTCGAACATCTTGTTGAATTCGAGGATATTTAACGTACTCATTAACAAACATATATTTATCGGGGAAACGGCAACATAGAATATTTTCCTCATAGAGTGTATGATTTATCAACCTGATGGGTAATGGTTTGAATTCTAAGTTCGCGAATATTTAAATTACTCTAAAATTGTGGACTCAGTTCTCAGTGTAACACTGTACCTCAATTTACATTGATTTTAAGATTCATTGATAAAAAGTGAGGTATAAAATAAAAGCCTTAGGTGTTTCGTAAAATCGAAAAGCATGATTCTGCCTATTTGAAAGACAGTTTATTCTCGTCACTAAAGAATTTTGAACATTTTGCAATGGCTTGAATGAAAGCATTTCAAAATAATCAGATAGCAGATAATGCACTCAGAGAACTTTCCTCACGGAATCCTCGGGAAAATTAACTCCATTCATGCTCCAAAATTAATCAAGTGAAATCTTAACATCCTACAAGTAATCACCTACAAACAATATGCTCATTTTTATCGCATTCCAAAATACAAGACTATTGGAGCTAGTCTAAATTACTACTACGCGGAAATACTTCGTTTTTTCCTAGAAACACGAGGCATGTCGAAATAAGGGAGCGTAATAACTCTCGAACAGGGCCGTGGCAGCCTTGTGGTACAGCGCGCTGGTTTTTGGTGCTGAGGGTGCTCAGATTGAATCCTGGCGAAGCGCCACTAAAACGCTTCCGTTTGTGTCGTCCCTTCATAGGGGGCAATGCTGGTCAGCCTATATGGCGCCCCCATAATAAAATGGCCAGTAAAACTGCGGTGAATTATAGGTGAATGTCTTCGCGACAAGTGCCTCCGCATTGAAAAATAAATAACTCTCGAACAAGAAAGAGTGTTATCAACGCTCCGTTAAAAATTTCGTAACAGAACCGATTTCCTTAATTTAATGATTTATGCCGACAGATTGGCAAAAAAAAAAACTTGCGCAATATTGTAAGATTTGAAAATGATAAGTCTCACTCAGCTTTCGCCTATGCAGCGGTGTTAAACTACTGACTCAAGTCGTCACGACGGCAAACCTCTCGACATCAAGACCTCAGGACCAGTCACCCGGTCCCACATTTGCTATCCTCACCACCTTTGCCTTTGGCACGAGCCGTTAAATCTCTAACCGGCTGGCAAATCTGATTGGCTACTGAAAATAAGTTTTTCAGTGCTGCTATCTGTCGGTCATTATTGTGTCTAATAATTTATCTAAGACATATAACTTTTGTTTACATGTCTTTAAATGTATCAGAGCACCATACTTTCAAGTAAACTTCTGAATTCTATGATACTTCTGAATATTTAATAAACTGAAATAGCTTATTTAATATTACTATAACAATTTTATATAAAGAAATATGCTTTTCTGGCTTATCTAAATTATGTATAATAGACATAAATTTACAACACTTCTTTTGTAAAATAGAAATTTTTAAATTTATAAAAAACCGTACGTCATAATTGCTTGTTTTTTGTAAAATTAATATCGGATAGGAAAAAAAATCGGTTTTTAATTGTCCCTAGGCCAAAAACCGCATAAAAAGCAAACAGTGATTCGGTTTTTAAGTGTCCCTAGGCCAAAAACCGTATAAAAAGCAAACAGTGATTCGGTTTTTAATTGTCCCTAGGTCAAAAACCGCATAAAAAGCAAACAGTGATTCGGTTTTTAATTGTCCCTAGGCCAAAAACCGTATAGAAAGCAAAAGTATACATTAAAATTTATAATAAAACGATCATCTCGCAAAACTATAATATTATTATGAAATGTTATTTGTATTACATTTATGATAAAACAATTTGAAAGTAAAATTGAGTTTTAAAATATTAAATATTATCTAAATCATATTTAGAATTAAATCAATATATTTCAAATACATAATAAACTTGCATTTCTTTTTCAACATTATTCTGTACTTTAGTATTATGTCAGATACAAATTTTAAGATTATTATAAAATATCTTATATAATATTGTGCTGTCCTTTAAAAAAAAAACTTTATATATATATATATATATGTGTGTGTGTGTGTGTGTGTGTGTGTGTGTGTGTGTGTTACATCTAATAAGAAACACAAAGAAATGAAAAATAACTATTTTTGCAGAATGATCTTACTAAGATTTTAATGACATGGCAATGTTGATTTTATCCCCATATTATGAGATGGCAGCCTATCAAATAAGAATTGAAAGAAAGAAAAGAAAAGAAAAGAAAGACATTTAAAACAAAAACTACACATAAATATACTTAGAAAGAAATTAATTGATGGCAAACAGTCTATTCCTTTCATTATCTTTTATTCTTAAGCATATTATCTGTAAATAAAAAATTCTGTGAAATTGTTTCGTCAAAATTCTGTATTACAGCACATTTAAAAGTCAATTCTTCACAATCAATATTTAAGTAATGGAAAGAGGTTAAATGTAACCTTAAATCTTTATAGTAGACAAATGTTAACTTGCATCCCGATGATGGATAATTCAATTTGCCTGCAATATCTGGATCAATCTTGTGAATATTTCTAATATCTTGATAAAGATTTTTCTTCTTTGTAAACCTTTTTCCACAAAATTCACAAGTGTTTGACAAAAACTCATCACTGCTTTTGCTCTCCATCGAAAACTGAACGAAAGATGACAAATGAAAGCTAAATGTGATGTTGAGGCCGTATTATGTAAAATTTTTACCAGTACGAATTGTAAGCGGTAACAAACCTTGCATGGTGTAGTCTGTCGTCTTACCACAATTAAATATCTTAGCTTAATTAAATGTAATAGTGACCAATAGATGGCAGCACAGAAAAACGTATATTCAGTAGCCAATCAGATTTGCCAGCCGGTTAGAGATTTAACGGCTCGTGCCTTTGGACGTGAAGCTTTGGCCAACATCTAATACGTAAGATCTATGATGCTGCCATCTATATCCAGAAATTTGAACGATTTGTATAATGTAATATATACGTGTATATATATATATATATATATAAATATGCATATATATACATATAGATACATATATATATATATATATATATATATATATATATATATATATATATTATATGTATAAATATTCATATATATACATATATATATATTATATATATAAATATGCATATATATACATATAGATATATATTATATATATGCATATAGATACATATAGATACATATAGATACATATATATATATATATATATATATATATATATATACAGTTGGTTCTCTGTTTAACGACGCTCTACTTAACGACGATCTCTATTTAAAGACGATATTTCCCGGTCCCGGTCCCTCCGACGTAAAAAAATTCTATTTTAAGACGATTTTGTTTCTATTTAATGAATTCTATTTTTTCTTACATGATAAACTTTTTCTTCAACATTTTATCTACTGGAGGGTTACTTTCTGTGGGGGAGTTTGGTTTCAAACACAGACCCGGAATTTCCTTTATGTTTGTTGCAATCATAGACTTGTTGCAGTGGAAAAAAAACGGGGGAGGGGGGATTACTGTTTCTCGGAAAATCGAACATTTTTCCCTGGTGGATCGAATTTCTTAGTGCGGGTGGAATCACTCTATTGTACCTACCATGTTGTCATGTGATTTACGAACTGTCCAAAAGCACCCCTCTCTCACTCCTTCTGGGAAGCACGTGTTCATGTTTAGAGAATTCATGGTTGGGTGTAGAAGCTCAT